>JABBOT010000080.1:15817915-15931969 GCA_016165875.1 Acanthopleura granulata | reverse complement strand
TACAGATCCTTAAACGTTGATGTAGTGAACACTCCACATACAGATCCTTAAACGTTGATGCAGTGAACACTCCACATACAGATCCTTAAACGTTGATGCAGTGAACACTCCACATACAGATCCTTAAACGTTGATGCAGTGAACACTCCACATACAGATCCTTAAACGTTGATGTAGGGAACACTCAACATACAGATCCTTAAACGTTGATGTAGGGAACACTCCACATACAGATCCTTAAACGTTGATGCAGTGAACACTCCACATACAGATCCTTAAACGTTGATGCAGTGAACACTCAACATACAGATCCTTAAACGTTGATGTAGTGAACACTCCACATACAGATCCTTAAACGTTGATGTAGTGAACACTCCACATACAGATCCTTAAACGTTGATGTAGTGAACACTCCACATACAGATCCTTAAACGTTGATGCAGTGAACACTCCACATACAGATCCTTAAACGTTGATGCAGTGAACACTCCACATACAGATCCTTAAACGTTGATGCAGTGAACACTCCACATACAGATCCTTAAACGTTGATGCAGTGAACACTCCACATACAGATCCTTAAACGTTGATGCAGTGAACACTCCACATACAGATCCTTAAACGTTGATGTAGGGAACACTCAACATACAGATCCTTAAACGTTGATGTAGGGAACACTCCACATACAGATCCTTAAACGTTGATGCAGTGAACACTCCACATACAGATCCTTAAACGTTGATGCAGTGAACACTCAACATACAGATCCTTAAACGTTGATGTAGTGAACACTCCACATACAGATCCTTAAACGTTGATGCAGTGAACACTCCACATACAGATCCTTAAACGTTGATGCAGTGAACACTCCACATACAGATCCTTAAACGTTGATGCAGTGAACACTCCACATACAGATCCTTAAACGTTGATGTAGTGAACACTCCACATACAGATCCTTAAACGTTGATGCAGTGAACACTCCACATACAGATCCTTAAACGCGATGCAGTGAACACCTGCAGAGATCCTTTAAACGTTGATGAACACTCACATACAGATCCTAAACGCGATGCAGTGAACACTCCACATACAGATCCTTAAACGCTGATGCAGTGAAACACCCACATACAGATCCTTAAACGTTGATGCAGCGAACACCCACATACAGATCCTTAAACGCTAGATGCAGTGAACACTCCACACAGATCCCAAACGCGATGCAGTGAACACTCCGCTACAGATCCCCAACGCTATTGCAAAAAGTGAACACCGCCATGCAGAGTCCTTAAACGTTGATGCAGTGAATACCACATACAGATCTCTAAACGCATGCGAAATACCCACATACAGATGTCCTTAAACGTTGATGCAGTGAACACTCCACATGGGGTTGGGTGATCCTTATAAACGTTGATGCAGCGCAAACACCCACATACAGATCCTTAAACGTTGATGCAGTGAACACTCCACATACAGATCCTTAAACGTTGATGCAGTGAACACTCCACATACAGATCCTTAAAGGTTGATGTAGGGAACACTCCACATACAGATCCTTAAACGTTGATGCAGTGAACACTCCACATACAGATCCTAGAACGTTGATGTAGGGAACACTCCACAATTTCAGACATGCATATTTGAGAATGTTTGGTACAAGCGCTGTTGGCAAGCACAATGGAGGAAATATGTTTATTTATTTGATTAGAACGCTCAAGAATATTTCACTTATAGTATCACCGACAGTATTATGGTGCAGAGGAAATATTTAAATCACAAATGTGTAAGGACGTGTGCTCCTGACCTTTTCCAGAGGTCACAGGAGTACGGTGTTCTCCACGGCAGCGTACAAGCAGAAACTGTACAGCGGTGGAGCAGACGGAGAGGTCAAGGTCTGGGACTTGGAACGCCTCAGTCTTGGCTGCATCACAACTCTCATGGGACACCAGAAAACTGTAAGCAACTTTGTCTTGTTTTTAAATCACTTTCTTGTTACTTTAAAGTAACTGATGACAAAAGCATATTCGTTGTGCAGGTAGGGTCCATGCTGGCTGCTCATGCAGTTGCCACACCCTTGACCTATGAAGTCATCTGTTCTGAATCCAGCTGCGGTTGTTTGGATCGTGGTTTTAAGCCAGAAATTTTGTGAGGTACTTAGGAAAGAGCTGTAGCTTACTAAATTCTAATGTAGGTGAAAAATGAATTCAATCACTTGCAGTTGACCCTTCTGTATAGAAAAAAATGAATAGGGCACCTGTGTGAAATTTGAGACTTGTTTTTCCATTGGAAGTTTGTTGAATTCTTGGAAGACTGTTGAATATGTCTTAAATTGTCTTGAAAAACACAAAATGTCTGGGCAGTGTATATAGTTTTATCGGAATTGGATAGAAATCAACATCTGATGGCTGATTTCTACCTCTGTTTCAGAAGAGTTCAGGTATATAATGCAGGGGGCATCCTTAATAATATGTTCGTTGGGTGTAACTTTACCGACCCTTCAAGAGAGGACCTACTGAAAAGTTTTCATTGGTATTTTGACACAAGTTTTCCTTTATTTCTTTTCTCTCCATGTTAATTTCTTTAAAATCCGTATATTTGTCAAGAGTCAAAATTAGAATTAGCCAGACTGACCCAACCTTTTCTCATAGGGTCAGATTATGCTCAACAAATAGCTTTTTTAAGGATGGCCTGGTAGATGGCAGTTTCTTAGAATGGGTTGATCAGTGTGAATTTTGATTGTTTATTGTGTGACTGTGATGTATGGAAATTCATAGATAAGGTGAGGGACAAAAGTTTGTCATGTAGGTGTGTACATGATACATTATCTCAGGAGACTTGTTTGTTTGTGCTGTTTTGCAGGTCCACTGTCTGCCTGTAGGCCACAGATTTGTGATCCTCTTTGAGTAGAATTTGATCCTCTCCCACGATGACTGATCAGATGTTCGTGGTGTTTTGCAGGTCCACTGTCTCTGTGTGGGCCATGGGTATCTGTACACTGCCGGTGAAGACTTCAACATCAAAATGTGGGCAATGGACACAGCAGAGGAGTTCAAATCTCAGGAGGTGCTCATTTCTGTTATCTGCAAGACGGCAAAATGCTAACATGAAATAACTTGAAATAAGTCAGCTGCACACAGTTGACTGTTGGCTATTCAAAAAGGACCAGTCATCATTTATATAAAATATGATATGCTATATTTGCATTAAAATTGCAGCTATAAACTGCATACTTGTTGCATTAATAATACTCATTGTGGACCTTCATGTTATCCCCTTACTTCTTGATTACTACACCAGGGGGTGCCTCTGTTAGTAGGGGACTGAATAGCTGTCTGCACTATAGGTTGCGTCCCTCATAGACCACCATAATGGCTGACACCTTGGTCGCATACTAACACACATACTGTTTAGAAATTAAGTTTTCTAATGTGAATGTCCTGCTCATGTGCTAGTTTAAGATGTTTATGTATGTATAGTAGGGAGTGGAATAAAGAGTACAATAGACATGTATACATTTTAACTCTCAGAATACTTTAATAATACTTGTGCAAAATAACTTTCTTGAACACATTAGTTGACATTGTGCAGTTGGGTGGAAATGGTCAGATAGCACTACACAGATGCAGTCACACACCATATCGGTATGTAAATAGCCTTTGAAAAAACATCCTTGAAAGACACATATGGAATCACACACTTACATGCAATAACCAAAACACATTTGCAGGTGTTTGATTTCTTCCTGTCTAGATTACTTGAAAGACAGGACTGACATATAGGCTTAACAGTGGTCAGAGAGGCAGGCTTATATACATGTACCACAAGGACTATGGATGTTTATAAACCTATGTATTCACGGGATCTGTCACAAGAAATGTAAATTAAAATACACCCTTAATTTTGTTTCTTGCCTTCAAGTGGCAGTGGCATTTTTTTAATTTACATTTTATCCAAATAATTAACAGTGGGCCGATGTATGAAAACATTGTTTCATAAATGCACATCAGCCTATTTATATTGGCTTCATGAATGTTGAATTATGCTACAAACGTTTGGGGAAATTGAGAGCTTCTGGTACATGCCAGGTGTCAAATATCGGAGGCATAACCGGCTATTACGCCAATCTGTTTTTTTCTAGTCTGCACGCTCCCATTATGAACTAAGCGCTGTCCAATCACTTGTTCGTCTTTTTCTGTAAATAACAAAGTTTGTTTTACTGTATCTGGCATTTTTTTATTTATCAGCTGGCAAGTCCTCAAATACTGTGAAAACTCCACCTCATTTAGTTCTATGATTGTCTTCGCAAGCCTGTTAGACCCTAACTTTCAGCGATAGCTTGTCCTCCAACATGGCGGGCACACTGCATTGCGAGGGCTGATCAGTGGTCACGTGATCTTTATTGCACGCAACCTCTTTCAGCCTTACCACTGTATGTTTAATACAGACTTTATACATAATGAATTAATAATACTCCTTGCAGTCTGTCACACGATACCAGTACTTGTCCATTACCACACCAGGGCTAGAACTAGAGATATCTGAACCTTGATAAAGCAAACTCAAAATGTTCTCATTTCTGTCTTCAGGATTATAAGTGAAATTCTAATGTAAGATTTTAGTGCTCTCAGTGTCATGAAGTAGCTGTTGTCACTTGTGATTTTATTTAAATGACACGTGTCTCGGCACTCTCCATGCAGATGAAGACCTGGTAAATGTAATGACAGAAACTTGGCTAATGGAGAGCCGTTTTTGGTGACAATGATGCCTGATATTTTAAAGTCAAATTCTGCAGAGAAATTCAAACAAGTGAAGCAGTAAACTTTGTTTACATGTACATGTATCTGTGCTCTTTTTCAGAATGCTCATGAGAACATCATTTGCTCCATGGTTATCTGCAACAACTATCTGTTTACGTCATCACATTCATTAATAAAGGTAAACATGGGTGAATGTTGTGTGCAGGTGCAACAACTATCTGTTCATGTCATCACATTCATTAATAAAAGGTGAATGTTGTGTGCAGGTATGTTGTTTAGACACTTGTGCTTAAAGCTCAGCATACACAAGTGCCTAAAGCTTGGCATACACAGGAGTTTAAAAGAACAGACCACATTTACACGAAGTTTGCATCATGTAAAAGGCCATTTTCTGCTGATTCCAAAGGTGGTCTTCATTATTTTTTTCACACTGATTGAAAAGGAAAAAAAAGATTGCTGTGCTAGAGTGGACTTTTTGGGCCATATTGGAGCATAGATTCACTTTTTGCTGCTGAATATGCTGTAACTTACATTTTCACATTAAAGACAAATATTGGTGCTGTACTACATGTATATTGACGTAAAACGTACACATGTATCAGTAAGAGGATGAGTAGCAAGTAAAAAGGCATCTCTGATGTCAATATGCTTCAATATGGTACAAAAAGTCCACCGTAGCCCCACAGTCTTTATTTCCTTTTTAATCAGGGTAAAAAAATGCAGAAATAATGAAGACAATATTTGGAACCAGCACGACAGTGCCTATCAGACTTTAAAAATGTGGTCTGTCTTTAAAGTTTGAAGCATACAAGCTTAAAGCTTGGCATACACAGGTGTTAAAAGCTTGGCATATACAGGAGCTTAAAGCTTAGCATACACAACAGCTTAAAGCTTGGCATACATAAGAGCTTAAAGCTTGGAACAACAAGAACTTAAAGCTTGGCATACATATGAGCTTAAAACTTGAAATACGTATGAGCTTCGAGCTTGACATACACAGGTGCTTAAAGCTTGGCACACACCAGGGCTTAAAGCTTGGCATACACAAGAGTTTAAAAGAACAGATCACATTTACACAAAGTATATGATTCCAAATATCGTCTTGATTATTTTTTGGCATTTTTTTTACACTGATTAAAAAGGAAATAAGGATTGGACTTTTTTGGAAAATTTTGAAGCATAGTGACGTCATAGATTCACATTTTGCTGCTGAACGTGCTGTAACATATATTTTCACTTTAAAGACAACTATAGGCGCTGTGCTTACATAGGTATTCACGTAAAACGTAGACGTATATCAATAAGAGGATGTGAGGCAGCGAAAAAGTGTCTGTGATGTCACTGTGCTTCAATATGGTACAAAAAGTCCACCGTAGCACCACAGTCTTTATTTCCTTTCTCATTAGGGTAATAAAATGCCCCCAAAATAATGAAGACCAAATTTGGAATCAGCACGACATTGCCTATCAGATTCTAAACATGTGGTCTGTCTTTTTAAAGCTTGGCATACACAGGAGCTTGGCTTCTATGAGAGTTTAACCCCCAACACAACTCAACTTGACCATTGCGTTGAGCCATAACCTGTTGTGTATGGAAAATAGGGGCACAACTCTGTTGGAGTATCCCAGTAGTTACGTGTATGTCAGTCAAATTTAAAGTCGTATGACCATCGACGACTGGGGCCAATTTCCAGAGCAACTCTGTGGCCAGTTGAGTTCAGTCGCATCTTAAGCTCTTGTGTATGTGGAGCTTACAATCTTGACTGCCTGCAGCGGCCTTGGGGGCAAGGTGACAGTAACTGGGAGTCAAGGAGACAGTGCTCATAGGGTCATTTGTGGGATTTTACAAAAAATTTATCTGTTGTCATTTGCCTTGCCGACCCCATCCCCCCTGCCTCCCCACAGCAGGTGAAAATCTGTCATTCACATATGAAAGAATTTGTCAGCACCTTAAAAACAGCTTACGGAATTCCTGTGAATCATGTATTCTTGGAAATGACTTCAAACACCGTTCAATTAAAAGTTTCTCCATACTCTGATGGCTTTCCTCCCACCATAATGCTGGCTGGACGTCGTATAAGTGATGTATTCTTGAGTACAACGTAAAACACCAGTCAGATAAAGATACAATTGAATAAATTAAAAAGTGATGCTAAATGCTTTTGCAGTGACTTGCATTGGATACATAAGTTCCATAAAAGCAGATGGTAGAAACCAACATTCAATGATGTGGCAGCGGTTTTGTATCAGACAGATTAGCAGGTGCTGGAGCTCAGTTTTTGTTGTGGTTTTCCAAGAGCATGTTTTTATGTGTAAGAGTCAAACTACCATCACAAAAATATAATTTACAAGTACCATGGTAAGAAAAGTAATCTAAAGGAGTTCACTGAACTGAATTCAGCAGCACCTAGGTGGCCAAGCGGCTAGAGTGTCCACCTCGAGATCGGGAGATCCAGGATCAATCTTGGGTCCCCTCATTCCAAAGGCCCTATGTGGTACTTTGTTCCTGCCTCACTTGACGCTCTTCACTGAGAGTTTAAAGCAAGGAAACGGGACTGTTCGGCTCTGTGTCAGTATAATGTTGGGCATGATGCTCCAGTGGTGGCAGCACTTTGACGGTATGGAGGACACTGCCATAAGAAGACACTGAGTATATATATATATACACACATAACATATATTTTGTGGACTTTACGTCGTCTGGAAAATTGTTGAGTACAACGTAAAACCATGCATATATAGTTACTTTTACATGCTGAACTTCATCAACATTGAAATGTATAGATGGTAATGTTTGCTTCCACATTGTTTTCGTTCTAGGTTTGGGAAGCGAAATCCCTGACCCATGTTCACAGCATGCAGGGTTTGTACCATTGGGTTAGAGCAATGGCCGTCAGCAAAAACAAGGTACAGTGTATGCTGGTGAGCTGCCGCTGTGTGTCAGAGGCTCTGCCAAGATTTGTCCTCAGATAAAACTGACCAATATGACATGAATGAAGTGATGCTAAGTGTGATGCAATTTCTCCATTCGTAAATCTAACCAGCTTTAGTAGCCTACAGTGTTGAATGGCACGATACACCTGCAAGATAGACATGGAATCGGCATGCAGGGTTTGTTTTATTATACCGAAAGAAATTGGAAACGATATGACCTGCTCTGCTGAGGCCCAAAATTGCTGGACTTTTATGCCGGTGCTAGGTGAAAAAGTCATCGTCCGACGCTTTATTTTATAAAGCCGCATTGGTGGGGAGACGAATGAAGATAGTTTTGTGACTTGTCTTTCAGGAGGTTCTCTTCAGTGGTTCTCATAACACCATAGACATTTGGGACACTACGGGAAAATTTACACCTGAGGGGAAAATAGAGCACACCTTTGGCTCAATCTACTCATTGGCCGTTACTCATGAATATTTGATCGCAGGTAAGGACAAACCATTATATTTACTGGTTAGATTTCAGTTCACATTCAGTTGTGTCAGTTTCAATAAAGTATCCGTTGGCCTCATTGGCTCTCACAGTTATAGCGATGGCGTGCCGTGAGTATCGGACCAATGAGGTTGCATGTTCCAATCCAGCTCTTTCTGATTTGGGTGTGGCATTGTCAGGAGGATTTTGAGGTACCTTGCAAGGATTGGTTGTTTACTCTTGACCCTCCAGTCTCTTCCACCTAGAATCTTGACTGCAAATGTCATGTAAGTGAATCATTCCAGAGTATAGTGTTAAACACACATCAGATCAGTCAATTAAGTATTTGTATGATACAGGCCATTTGAATTATAGGCTAACATGTTAAACATTTACAGATGGCCATGACACTTAAAAATTGGGTAGTAAATTTAAATTACATTAAAAGCATCTGATGTGCAATAACACTAATCAGTATCTCTGCCAGGTGGCAAAAATAGATTTTATCGCATTTTTTCGAACAAACTGCGAAAACTAGGAACTGACATATCATACGTTGATTGCAAAACGCAAATGTGCCACTGAACATGTCATGGCCTCAATTGAACGAAAGTGTGCTGCTATATGGCTTAGGGAATGAATTCCGCGCCTGGCACATCACCCCCCAGCTAAATAATAGTTGTCGACTAATCGAAAATTACGACTAGGATCTCTGATCGGTGCTATTAGCAGAAAAACAAACTTTGAGTCCAGTTTTGACCCTCCGCCAAGTTTGGCCAAGGAGTATTGTCGTAGCGTGTGGAGTCCGTCCGTCCGTCCGTCCGTCCGTCCATTCTTCTGTCTGTTCATATCCCTCGTAAACGCTGTATCTCAAGAACAGTTTATCCGATGTTCATCAAACTTTGGCATGAGGAAGATATCTATTGATTTTCAACGACCTTGACCTTTTTCTTAAAGATCATTTGGGTCAAATGTTAGACAAGGCTTGTAAATGCTCTATTTTTAGAATGGTTTGGTCCATGTTAACCAAACTTACATCACACTTACACACTGGCATGAGGAAGAACCCTATTGATTTCCAGTGACCTTCATGTTTTCCTTCAAAGTCATTGAAGTCATTTGAATTAAATTCTTCTGAATGCTCTATCTCTAGAATGGTTTAGCCCAAGTTCACCAAACTTACATATTAGTGTGAGAACGAACCCTTTTGATTTTCATCGACCTTGACCTTTTTCTTCAAGGTCATTGCGGTCATTTGAGGTAAATTTTATAAAAGGCTTATAAATGCTCTACCTGTAGAATGGTTTAGCCCAAGTTCACCATACTTACACCACATTTGTATTTGGCATGAGAAAGAACCCTATTGATTTTGGGTCATTTGGGGTCATTTAAGTTTTATAATTTTATAAAAGGCTTGTAAATGTTCTTCCTCTTGAACAGTTTGTCCCAAGTTCAACAAATTTATACAACACCACAATTTTATGAATGGTTGTTATAAACAATATCACTTGGAATTTCTCTCTGTTAGTTACATTGTACATGTGCTTAAGGCCAAGGGATTTTAAGTGCATTGCACAGTATTGTGTCTTTCTAGAAAAGTGTTCGAGACACATTTGCACTCTCATAAAAATGCCACATTGGGAGAAGGGATGGTCTGGGTGGTAATGGAGAAAAGGAGTGTACTTTGGCCACATTTGGGGATAACTTTCAGTCTACAAAAGCTCTTTTTCAAATTTTACTGATTTATCTTACAACATGAGCCATTGACTTAACTAGACAACATTGACTTTTTGCAGGATGTTGCAGCTAATGCGAATTTGCGCTTCTTTCACAGTAGGCCTACTCATCTGTTCTAAGGATTGTGTTCGAAACTCAAATTTAAATCAGCTACATGAAGTGTGTAACAGCCTTGCCGAGATCTAACCTACAATTTGTAGTATTTATATGCCCCCCTTTTATGACTCATACCCTAATCAAGCATTAAGTACAGATCATGTAAACAGGGGATGTCTTGTTGTTGTTGTTTTTGTTGACAGGAACATACAACAGAAACATCCAGGTGTTTGACTTGGCGTCACACCGGCACCTGCGCTCTTTGCAGGGTCATATTGGTATTGTCACAGGTTTGCAGGCTTCACTGTCAGGGCAATACCTCTTCTCTAGTTCAAGTGATCAGTCCATCAAGGTGAGCCACCATCTTGGTTTCCATGGTGACAGGAGTATTAATGGGAGATAACATATCAAACAACACAGGGAGAATATGCTGGTTGTGTTTGAATGTGGTGTGCAGTGATACTTACTATTGTATTTATTACGTGTGCTTTTATGAACTTGCTACTAAAATGAAAACAGAATCTTACTAAGACTCAAAGACATATTGCCTTCTTCAAAGCAAGCAAGATCGCTGAAAAGGGCTCTGATAGAAATACATGTAAACTGGACACTGCGCTGGCACATCGGCTTATTCATCTTGTGTAGACTTTGCAGTCAGTAAAGTATGAAAACTCTTGTAACCATGGCCACCAACACTATTTTTATTAACATTGTAGGAACATACAACAAAAACATCCAGATATTTGATGTAAAAAGTCACAGCCACGTGCGAACATTAGTGGGGCATATCAGCACAGTGTCAGCTCTTCTTGTCTCCCCTTCAGGGCGTTTCCTGTTTTCTGCGTCGTATGACAAGAGCGTTCAGGTGAGAACACTTGACCTTATCCTTTAACCAAATTTCATTACGTGAACACTAACAACCATGACCCAGAATGTTAAGGTGTCATAGATTCATGTTTGCTCAGTTTTCCTGAATGCTGATTACTGGTTGACACTGTGCTGGAAACACTATTTCGTAGCTGCCCGGCCTTTGCTTTACATACAATTTGAGCTTTTGCTTTCTGCACTTACATGCATCAGATTTTGTACTTGCTGTACCTAGTCTAGCAAGTACGAGCTTTGTTGCATGTATGTACAGCAAGTACGAGCTTTGTTGCATGCATGTACAGCAAGTACAAGCTTTGTTGCATGTAAGTACAGCAAGTACAAGCTCTGTTGTATGTAAGTACAGTAAGTACAAGCTCTGTTGTATGCAGGTAAGAGCTTGGTGTAGGTCAGTGAGATCGCCGGCGATTTTGTTGAGTTTGGGTGAAGGACTCAGGGTTGCCATGAATGTCAAAATTTTAAAATAATTTAATGAAGCCATCTACATCGATGAACACCACGTGAATATGTCAGGTACGGCCTTTGAAGGATAGGCTACTCGTGTGTGAAACCGTTGTTTGTTAACACATAAGTGCTTTCGGTTTTGTTATGTGGAAATGACTTTCCACGATCGAGTGAGGCTTAATTTTGTTTGAAAATATACCATAAGTGTCTGATCTTCGCACGTTTTCAGAAATTTATTATCTCTTTCTTTGACGTTATGGGAAGTACGTCCAAAGGTAAGAAGCAACACCTGTGGTAGTTTGCCTGCGTGAACGTTGATCGTTCACGTCAAAACTTGCAGCCTGTATTACCTGTAATACACTAATTCTCATAAAATGTACTGTCACAGGTGTCAGTGTTTTCTGCGCCAGTCACATTCTTTACCCCTTTTACCTATCAAGAAGTGATGGGACGTAGTCCGTGGGTTCACAGATGTCTTCATGGATATCCTGCAAGCCAGTTTAATATATTATGTGAGGATTTGGTGGTAATTTTAATAGTGTCCGTAGGAAAGCCCAGAAATTGGGACCTGTATAGGCCTACCCGTGTGTTGAAGAGTATTGTAGCATATACCATTAGATGTGGCTGATGTGAGATGACCAGTTCACATCAAGTTTAACCCACACCTGGGTGAAGAGCCGTCCCACGCCATGGTGATGTAAACCCTGGGCAGAGCTTCAAAACTTCCAAGCCGTGGGCCCTTCTGAGAATGTACTGAATTTGCAACTTTGTTGTGGTTATTGGCCGTCCTACATCAAGTTCACATGACCAAAAGCCCCTCCCTCACCCCTAACTCCCCAACATATACAACTCTGCTTCTCCCTAACATTATAGAGCACATATATTCAGCACATATTTCATTCAGGTCTAAGACATTCACTGGCACCGAGAAAAAGGGATATATAATATTATGGGCAATTTGTTTGAGTCATTTACATGATATTTCACTCGGATGGATGTACATGTGGGGATTTACAAACTTCGCCACACAGTATGTGTGCACATTTACTGTTCCCTAGCTGGTGTACGCAATTTAATAACTTTTAACAGATTTTAATTTTGTAAATAGGGCCTACCTATATTTGAAAATCCCAGTAAATATCCCTTCGTAGAAACGCCTTTTTTTTTACTCGAATATACAAATTCAAAAATTATATGAAAAAACTTTCAGTGATCAGTACGGTGACTGCGTGAGAAGTTAGACGCGATTTCGCCATGCTTGCTCACAATTCAAGTTTTGAAATTACGATTACATGTACCGGTGACATCAGACGCTATCACTTCGCAGACTCATAAATTCTTATCAAGCCATTTTTTTCCCAAACGCAAGTTGAATATTATAACTATTTCGCCTTGCATTCACCATACTGAGTATCTCGTAGGTATTTATATACTGAATTCCCCCCAAAACGCGAATTTTTCCAATGTGAAATCGGAAGAACATTCTGACTAATCGAAAGTGTGTAGATATGTCGTGGATGTTCCAGAGAGTGTTTTTCAGTTTTTAAGATGAGTTTCTTCCGCATATGCAGAAACAGTTGTGTCAGACAGCACCAAATTGTACTGATTTTAATTTTCATATTCCTCGTGAAGTGTTTGCTAGTTGAGTTGAGTGCGCCTTCTTTTCACGAAATTCTTGGTCTGAAAATGCTTCTTAAGGAACATAAATTGCAGAACTGTTGCATTTGCCTTTTGATGCAATGGTGACCATGCCACGTTTGAGTGCTGATGAACGTTAAAGAGCCATCGGCAATATTGAGACACTTTGGAACGTCTCACGTGTCGCCAGGCATTATGGCACTCATCAGTCCACCGTATAGAGACTGCTTGACCGCTACCACCAGACAAACGCCGTCAACGACCGTGCTCAGAGCGGACGGCCTCGTGTGACGTCAAACCGTCAAGATCGCTTCATTGTCAATTCCCATCGTCGGAATCGGTTCCTGCAAGCAGCCACTACACCCCGAAACACAGTTGGAACGACGAACTGACCCATCAGCACCAGCACTGTAAATCGCAAACTCAACGACACGGGTTTGCATTGCCGTCGACCCAGTGTTGGTTCACGTTTGACTCCACGTCACAGATGCGCTCGACTTAACTGGGCCGCAGGTCTTCGGAACTTGCGCAATGGGCAATGGCAGAATATCGTCTTTTCGGGTGAAAGTCGATTTGCATCGACGCAGTGGACGGCCGAGTGAGGGTATAGCGACGTAGAGGTGAAAGGTTCGGTGATCCATGTGTATGGAATAATGACCGTTGGGGAGGACGTTCCTTCAGGCTTTAGGGGGCCGACAAGCTGGGGACGTTACGTTCCGTCTGTGACCTTCCAAAACAATGGACAGGGACGTGGTAGAGGCATCACAACGCGGGGCGACCTCGATGAAGTGTTGAGGCCTGTAGTCATTCCATTTTTTGCTCGAAGACACAGTCTTGTTGTACAGCAAGATAATGCAAGAGCACATACCGCAAGATTGCCACAGACATTTCTACTGAACAACAGCATCCAGACGATGGACTGGCCAGTTTTAAGTCCAGATTTGAATCCTATCGAGCACCTCAGGGATGAAATTGAACGCCGCATTCGCTATCAACTCATGCACTCATGTTACCTTGCAGCAACTGCAACAAAGCGTCGTTGACACTTACAGTAACATTCCTCGGTTCCTCCAAAGTCTCTTCAGCAGGATGGGTAGAAGATGTGCTGCTATTGTTGACACTAATGGGGGTCACACTCGTCATTGAAGTTAATTTTTATTCCATCAGAAAAACAATTCTCAAAACACGTGGCTACTGAGCCAAATTAAATGAGTTCTCACATTTCCATTCATTCAGAAGAATCAGCACGATATGAGTTTTTAATTGAGTTGTTGTCTTGTTGTGTAAGAGAAATATGTTTTAATAAAGTCAACCAGCTCTTACTCATTTGCAGCTTATACTATTTCTCCCATTCGTGTTTCTTTTGGAATTCACTATATATTGCTGAATATAAGCACAGAAATGAGTTTTATTCACATCGATTTTACTGATTTTCCCGATTACAGTATATGATGAATGGTAGGAATTTGGAGGAATTTCACGAAAGAGTGAATTTAACTCGGATGGCTGTGCAGTCGGCGTAATGGTTGGAAAAAGCTCTGCGGTGTGAAAACAAATTATTCCATTCCCTCGCAGCATGCTCTTTTGACTTCGGAAAGGCCTCGTCTGTCATGTTGTTTCGTTGTGATGTCATACCCCACCCCCCACCCCTTGCGAAAAGTTCCTGGAATTAAAGCAACAGAACTTACACAGGTTGTGTTTACGTGTCAAAAGCAAGAGTCCCTGAAGTTTTGTGTCAAAAAGACAATCATTGCCAGATGTAAAGTTACCTACAGTGACGCATGTAGATGGATAAATATGGGAAAGCAAAATATGGCAGTTTTTATAAGTGTGTGTGTGTTTTTGTGATCCATTTTTAGGTATGGAACCTGGAGAACATGTTGCCTATCCAGAGTTTGACCCGACATGAGGCTGCGGTGAACACCCTCAGCCTACAAGGGGACCTGCTCATATCTGGATCAGAGGACACAGAAATCAAGGTAAACAGCTCAGATGAGAAGGCGTGTACTGCAGGTGGTAGACACAGCGCGTCTGAAGGCACGGTGCTTGTCAGGGCAATGCGTGTGGGGGAAGTCAAGGGAGCTAATTTTAACATATCAGTCTACCAATCAGACATGGTTTAAATGCACGACACCACAGTCTTGCAAAATGCGTCTCCCAAAACTACAGCACACTTTGTAATAACACATCACTACTGTAAGTTTTTCCTCTATAGCCTATATGGATTACTTTAGTATTTTACAACTGTTGCTCGCAATCAAAAGCTAATGTTGTGATAAAGGCCTACTTGTAGGCTATGTATAGCAACGTGCAATCTGGTCTCATAACTGATACAATGGAAAATAGTGATAACATACAATATGATTAGGGCTGATTCCACAAAATCCTTTTCTGACTTAAGTCAAAATTTCTAATACGATTTTAGGGCTTGTAATTGGGCTCTGGAAATTAAAATTTTGACCGCATTTTCATATTACCATCAGACAAATGTGTCAATATTTCAACTTCCAGTGTCAAAAACCAAGCACTGTGACGATGTTTTAAATTTTAAGTCAGAATGGCCTTTTCATGAAGCATATACTTAGCACTGAGTAGCACTGCACGAATCTGTATAGCATAGGTTATGTCAGACACATGGGAATGTGACCTGCAGTGCAAACTATGCACATATATGCTTTATAAACAACACTGAATATTTACAGGTATAAAAACACTAATTGCCAGGTAATTTTGTAGGTATAAACTACGACGAATAATGATTGAAAAAAAGTCCATTACTTGTGGCTACAATTAAACAGAGAAAAACATTGTCCAATGAGCAAGTTCCCCCTACACCCAGTTTCTATTGCAATAGAACGCTAGTACCTGCATTCCAGCCGAGTTATTGTGAGAAAATAGTGGTCAGCCCATGATGATATATGGATATGTTGTAGGCCAGGCAGCTGGTTATTTGACAGTATGTGTCATTTGGGCCAACAAAAATTAGGGAATACAGTTTTAGGTTGGTGTTCTTTGTGAAATTACTGCATAAATAGTAAGGAAATTTTTTAGTGTTTTATACCTATGGTCTACAGACCTCTCCCACATGCATCCTGCCCTGAGACACACCGGTCTGCAGCCTGCAATACACTCTTATTGGCTCAGACCGTAAACAATGCCATAAACACAGGTACATGTATTCGAGACTGTGCACGTCCGGGCACTTCACTTACTTACAGTAGTGCCAGGCAGACGACATGACGATGTGAGAGATAACATGGGAAGGCAGAGGCAAATCAAGCTCTGCTGAAGTGCTGTGATAACATATACGATCACAGCTCTATCGTCTTCCATAAGCCTACCTTAAACACCTCCGTATAGTCCTCGATACACTGAAACTGGGGTGGTTTAAAAGTGTTTGTCTATACTCATGGACCTCTTAGCTATCCATTCCAGTTAGGTGTTCCCTTGTGTCACCACTGGTAAATCTGCGCGAACGTAAAACTGGTTGTAATTTGGACAAATTTTAAGTCCAACAGCCATGTTTGAATGCGTACTCCTCACAGTGCCGGAACCATGGATATCACGTAAGATACCACTGCCACTAGTTGACAAGATTGACCTTTTACCACAAGTAATGACCTTGACAGAATCTATAAACAGCATTCATCCATGAAAAGATATCTGTACCATGACAATACATGCTTGTGGTATTGCCAGTCAAGCAAATCTAGACCAGAAAATTGCATCGTGATTATTATTACCCTTGTATTCTTAGTTCCCGTGCTGTGTGTGCATTTCAAAGAAATGACCAAGTCCAAGTTTCAACCAGTTTTACGTTCGTGTGGATTTACAAGTGATGACACATGGGGACACCTACCTGGAATTGGCATCTAAGGCATCCATGAATATGGACAAATAGGTAGGCTTATGGAAGACAACAGGGCTGTGATTGTATACGTAGTCACAGCCCTACAGAGCTAAGGCAAATCAACAACAATGGATGACATTCTCAGAGAAAAAGATGTTTTGACAGCATTGCTCAAGCATGGGTTTGCATTACGTGGAATTTTCACGAATTCAGTTTAGACAATATTTTCACTGTCATATATGTGTGAGCTAAAGAGTGTAGGCACAAGTAAAATGATACATGCCTGGATGTTTGTGGTCTTGCCATATCGTGGCAAGAACATGATGGTTTTCCATAAAAAGAGGCAACATTCACAATCTCAGTAAAAGAGACAAAATCCATGAGAATATGTTAAATGCCGTATGAGGCACCACAGATGGAACCAAGGTGGGACCTTACTCTTTATTGCCCAGTATTCTATTAAAATGGCTTGTTACATCACAGGTCTTTGTCCTTGAAAGACAAGTTACAGCAGAGCTACGACTACATACAGAACCACTGTGATTTTCCATGCTCTTTTCATTGTGGTTAGTTGCAGTGGATTTACCACACTTCAAACCTAAATAATTGTTGGCAGTCACACCTAAATTCACCAATCGGCTCTAGTAGGACTCATATTTATAAGCGATAGTCAAGTGATCGTATGAAGACACAGGCACCATGCATCAAAAATGGACATGAGATTCATAAAGTTCATGTGAGATGCTCCTGCAGAGCTCATAGAACAAGGCACAACTGATATAAGGTTAGTCAGAATTGACGTATGATAACCAAGAATCCTGCTAAATTGCAGGTGGTCTGAATAGCTAGTTTCAAGTGTGATGGTGACCAGGCCTGTCTTTGCTGGTTTTCTCTCCATGCCATGGATGTACAGTTTGACAGTGTGTAGGATAGCCATTTCCTGCCACAATTATTTGAGCTCTTTCACTGTTTCCCAGATGTTTGGGCAGGGTAGGCTTCAGCACCTATATGTACATGTATGTGACGTAGAATTTTTCATTTGTATTTCAGATCTACAAGTACTTCCAGATGCAGATAGGGTTTTAGTGGACTTCACTCTGTTCAAATCTGTTCATCCATCACTAAGGAATAGCTACAAATTTGCAGATCTACAAGACAACTAGTGGTGTACAACAACCCAGTAATAGTGTCAAGTTTGAATATTAACTCATTGTCATTTTTGGCAGCCAAACAGAAAACTGATATTGAATGTGATAAGTGGAAAAGTTTGTCTGTAACTTGCCAAAAGTCTATGGTTTACCCCTGGCACTAAAGGTTTCCTCCCCCTGTAAACATACTGCCATCATACAAGTGAAAAAGTTTTGAGTGTGGCATAAGACAACAAACAAAGTAAATAATGATAAAGTGGCAGTAAACAAGGCAGTGTTGCTAAACATTGAACACACGTCATAGAAACTCACTTGTTTCATTGTAAGGGCTAGGTCCAAAACCTCTACATACTGACTCGTCAGGAGGTTTTTGTCAGAAAATGGCGTCAAACAGAAGTGAGGTTGGTTTTTAGATTTAACGTAGATATTGTATTCTAAAGAGAAACATTAACAAATATTTCACCTGAGTACATCTCTGTGCGAGAGGGTTTTCTTGATCCTAAGCTGACATCAGTACTGAGAATTTGGCCTGACCCAGCAATGCTAACTATGATACACTACATAATTATACATTTTCATGTTGCGTATGATGTACACGTGTGTCTGAAGGCCACAGATAGTTCATTCAAGAAATGCGTTTTCAGTAAACACAGTCATTCCATTTATACATGTCTGTGATGTGCCTGAGGAAAACAAGGATCAGTATTTAGACCTTTTTATTAAAGGTTTGTATGATGATGATTATATTTTAGATGAGTCTCATTAGATTTACCGTAAATTTGTAGTGGTGTTTTCTAATGGTTTATAATGTACAGTTAAGTAATTTGTATGTTTAATACCGTGTTTTGTACATTAGAAGGATGTTATTGGTTGCCACATGTATTCATGTGGGATATACTTTTACAAAATACTTCTAGTTCACAATCAAATCACATAAATTTTGAAGATACCTTAGATGCATTGTCACATTTGCACATGTATTTAAAACTTTTCATGTTGATTTTACTGTTATCATTAATTGAATACTGATCAATCTATGAAATCTATAACAGGCTTTCTGTTTTAAATGTATATATTGTTTCTTATTGTTACCATAGTTTTGTTCAGGGCCTCCAAGTTAAAATTGCCAGATTTTACTTAATGGGGAACCTTTCCCGCAAAAAGTAATTTGGGTCAAAACTGTGTAGTCTGTTGTTCATGCCTGCAGGTACCATGAAGTTTTGTGGGCAAATTGATAACGTATTACTCGTGCAGTGCACAAGGACAGTAGTCAAGTCAGCTTGGGACTGAATCACCAGTGCACTTTTTACTTTAATATTTCAAAACCTAAATATGACATACATGAACATTTTCCATTGCATATTCAAATTACCGAATTCATGTGTAATTTTCAAACATCCTTCAGTTGTTACCAAAATTACTCAAGTTAGGTATTTACAGACTGCATTCAGAATTACTCCCTATGAACATTTGACATCCTGAAAGTGAAGCCAAAAATTTGTATGAAAATATTTCTACATGGCCTTAAAATTCGTACTAAACTTTATTGCTTGCAATTAATACCTTACTACGACTGGTAAACAGTTACATGTAAAACCTTCAGTTGTACAAAATTTAATCCGTAAACATTAACATACTGCTGTTAATTCTTACCAAAAAAAATCTCAAGGTGAACATGTCCGTGTAGTTTTCTATCCATTCCAAGATATCCTATAAGTAAACCTTTACATGATGCTGTCAATTCATACCAAAACCATTCCAGGGAAACATTTACATAGTCCTCAGTCTATATGGCAATTACAGAAGGAAACATTTGGGGTACCTTGAATTCATACCAAAACCATTCCAGGGAAACATTTACATAGTCTTCAGTCTATATGACAATTACTCAAGGAAACATTTGGGGTACCTGGAATTCATACCAAAACCATTCCAGGGAAACATTTACATAGTCTTCAGTCTATATGGCAATTACTCAAGGAAACATTTGGGGTACCTTGAATTCATACCAAAACCATTCCAGGGAAACATTTACATAGTCTTCGGTCGATATGACAATTACTCAAGAAAACATTTGGGGTACCTTGAATTCATAACAAAACCATTCCATAAAAAACTACAAATCCTTCAATTCATGCCAAAATTACTTCCGGAAAAGAGTCATATAGACTTCAGCTCATACCAAAATTATTCCAGGAAAACCTTCAACACATATCAAAATTACTTCAGAAGAAACTCACGAAGTCTTCAGATCTTGCAAGTAAACTGATCATTTCTATTGCACTATCAATAAATGTACTGAGAAATCTGATTGCTCGCTGAAATTGGATAAACAATAAAGGCATGTGCTATGCTCTCAGCTCTTTAGGAAGAGAACGTCCAATATAATGTTGTGTCTGTCTTTGCTAGCGTGCCAAGAAATCCGGCCGATATTTAATTGTATTTGAATTTTACGCTGTTACACGCAAAACTTCCCTGTGTTGCTTGGGCGTTCTGACCTTTGAACTTTCTGTAATGTGTTCTGTTGCTATTGTCAGTAAAATGGTGAGATTCTCTGAAATATATGCACTGAAGGCCACGCAGCTTGTCACTTGTTGCTTCCAACGAGCGACATGGACACACCTTCATGACATAAGGATTCGTTTTCGTTTCGCTACCGGAGAACCCTTCTGGCGCAGCGAGAATGCTTGAACGGAGACTTTGTGGATTCCCCCACCCTCATTTATCGTCGGGCCGTGGTGAGAGTAGACGCTCGCTGACCCTCGTGTGATGCATCCTTTATTGTTCGGTGGAAACCACTTGTCTTTTGCCAATAAGGTGGGAAAGTTTGTCAGTTGCTTGCCTGAAGTCTGTGGTTCACGCCTGGCACTCCGGTGTAAACCGCCGTATAAATGAAAATTTATTGAGTGGAACGTGAAAACAACAATCAAATACGTGAATGAATAAATCACCAACCCCGATCTTTGTTTTTAGGTCCTCAGAACCTATGCAGCGATGAGCTTATCCAGTGTTTCGGGGCTCTCATAAACAATGCATTGGAGTCAGAACCATACGTGCATTTCCCAAGAATTTTTGCATGGCGTTACACATTTTCCGCCAATTTGAGACATGCGTGTGATAGTTCCAAAGTTGTGGATAAACGTTTTGCATAGTAATATGATCCAATTCATTTTAAATCGTATCTTCATGTATTTATTCTGTAGCTCTTGTCAACACTTCTCAACACAAAAACAAAAGCAAATAAAAAAAAAAAAAACACGCCAAGTATTTCATTGAACATTTGTATACACATTTTCCATAAATGAGATATGTGCGTGTGCTATGTTTTCATATTTGTGTGCCACCAACCTGTGGATGGTCGTGCTGCGGCTCTTACCAGCTTAAATCAAATCATCTTAATGAAATTCGTCTTACATAATTCTCGTTCAACTTTTCTAAGTAGGGGTCTTTGTTTTCATATACTCTCCATCAACTGCATATGCGCCTATGATATATATCTGGCATCACAGGCATCGAAAGGTGTCGTGAGCTGGGGGAGGGGGGGGATTGGACAGATCGACGATCACAGCCAACATCAGGCGAGGATCTATGGGCCGCCTAGGCCCAGGAAGTCTCGCGCAGCCAGATGCCTGGAGACGCATTCTGATCAATATTAAATCACTCAAGTGAAGAGTTGAAAATGTCTTGCATAGTTAGAGTTGACCTATTTTTATCTGGTTCCTTTATAATATCCTGTTCAAAATATTGACTGTCAAGTATCATGCTATAATAGCAGATATATAATCTGAAATACAGACTCATGTCAGTGGTGATTGTATGGTATATAATAATTATAAAAGTGAGAATATCTCTATCTTTAGTTCTATCATTAGACTGTGATTCGAAATAATTTATATGCATGGGAGAAGAAAGACTCTTGTACTTTGATCACAGATATGTACTCTGAATGCAGAGAAAAACGCCATGATAATTTAAATGGATAAAGATCACTATTTTAAGGTTACTGGATGTTGTGATACTCGGGGTCTAACGTCAACAACATTTCAGTCATATGACGGCGAATAGTCATTTGTATGTGTATGTATATATACACTGCACCGCTCTTTTATTAGATGCCTTCTCAACGAAAGAAACTGCAGAAGACACCCAGTCCATTATACTGATGTCAGGGTGACCAGTCATTGTAATATCCCCACAGTGGTGAGCGAGGAAGCAGCAACTTCCTCGTTTTTTCGCCTCAGGTGCGACCTAGCCCAGGATTAAACCTGAGATCTTTAAATATGTCCTTGGCGCATATAAACACAGCAGTATCACTTACACACCTGATGGACTTGTGACATTGTGTTTGGTTTTATTTTGCTGTTGTTGTTACATTTGGTTTAAACTTTAATAAAATTTGTATTCTGGGAGAGATAAAAATAAATTTGAATCTTTTCACTGGGAAAAACTCCAACAAATAGCTAAATCAAAATGAATCCTTCTCTCTAGTGTGTAACACGACAATGCAGCCAAGAAGAAGCATTTTATCATATATACATTCTTATCTCTTACATGTCACATATCTGTAAGACAAAAACTCAGCACACGGAATACCCTTGCTTTTTCCAGAACATCAAGATTATTTTTTCCTTCTAACAGCAATTTGGTTGGATAATTCACATCCACGTTTCAAGTTTATCCCTAATTGTTCAATGTTGACGTCAATTAGGCCTCTATGCAATGATACGGGACTTGAATCAAAATCTTTATCAAACAGACATGAAGAAAACGACCCAAATACTACTACATTCTCAAGAAGAAATGTGCAACCCGTGCTTATTTATTAATATTTGAGGTGGGAAAATTAAAATTGAAAAACAATGGCTAACTTTAGGTATCCTTCTGAATCCTTCAGTTACATACTTTTGGTAAAAAGATGTGGTAAAAATAAAATCTTACATGTTCCAAAAGAAAATATTCCCAAGGTAACTGTTAAAATGTAATACCAGTAGAGGACCGGGTCTTTCGGTGGTCGAGTAGTCCAGGCGCTCGAATATGGATGACTGTAGCCTCTCACCAATGGGGTCACGAGCTCGAATTTGGTTCACGCCCTCATTTCGGTTCACGTGCTATGAGCAGCAGTAACATAGATGATGTAGTCTCTGGCTGGTCAGATAACTTTCCCTGGTTGAATAATGTTCGGTCAATCACTTTCAAAGAACGCTGGGTTAATTAGTCAGCATATTAGTCCTTCTAATGATACGTGTACATAATTTGAATGTTAACGGCGGACTTGTTTCGGTAAATATATGACATTTTCTGTCTCTAAATTTTATGGAGCCACGGCACCTTCTCCTCCCTCCCCCCAGGTTACCGTATTGATATGAATAGCTACATCATGCAAAACTGTACCTTTGTTGTTGTTATACCGTGGCTGAGTATAGTCTAACAAGGGATTGCGCTGTATTCAGATCTTTTCACAAAAAGATTTTACACATGAGTATGTCAGAACATTTGAGCTAAACCTCAAAACCTGGCGTATAGTACAGGGATAGTGGCTGTACCTGGACGTAGACTTATAGAGTTGTGTGAATGTTTGTCATCCAAAAGGGTTGTTTTGTTATGGATTATTTATTTATATATTTGATTTCTATTTTATGCCGTACTCAAGAATATTTCAGTTATACGACAGCGGCCCGGGCCAGCATTGTGGTGGGGGGAAAACCAACGGCCATCCGCAAATTCTGGCGAGCCTTCCGACGTACGACTAGAGAGGATGTCAGTATAGGTCATGGAGTAAGAGAACGTCTTTGTGTATGTCATTAAAATGAACTTAAATGAATTTTTTGTTTTTTAATCTGTTCATGACATTTAGTGGTTGGAAACAATTGTTGTTGAAAGGTGAACTGCGCCGATATCAAAGTTCGAAACATTCGTTTCTGTTATTGTGTCAGATTGCTGAGGTATTGTTTGTGAAAATAATTCATTAAGTATCTTTAATATAAACATGCTTTGAATATATAAACGGACATGCGCGATGACATGCAGCTAAGAGATGGGATGCCTGTAGTACCTTATTCTAGGATGTAACTTACAGCTAAGAGGACCACCTCGATTGCCTGCTGCTTAGAGCGTCCGCCACGAGGTCGGGGGACACGGGATCAATCCCGGATCGGGTCATCCCAAAGCCTTTAAAAATAGTACTTGTTGCTGCCTCGCTTGGCGCTCGGCACTGAGAGGTTGGAGCAAGGCAACAGGACTGGTCGACTAGGTGTCAGTATAATGTGACTGGGTGGCGTGTCATGTCTGGTGTCTTCGGCATGATGGCTCCAGTGGCGGCAGCACTTTGGCTGCATTGACTCGCCCTGCCACAAGGAGACACAAGATATCTACATTCTAAGAACTCCTTAGAATTGTTGAGTACGACGTATAACCCAAGCATAAACACATACATACACACGGGTAAGAATGTTGACAGGGCTGTAATCCCTCATCCAAGACCACCACGGCAAGCCAACATTCCGCCCATGCACCAACACACATCCATACCACAACTCCGACAGGTTCATGTATCACAACAACGAAACTCAGGATCCAGACTGTTTCCTGCGCCCGTCTGTTGAATTGTTAAGCTTGTGCTCGGTTATCAAAAACACGAAACATCAGAAGTACTGAAAAAAAAGAAGAAAAACACAAAAAAAAAAGCAAAAAAAAAAGCAGGGCATACTCCATTATTGTTGGCCAGGCATTCTTAGAGCCTCTTTCGGGCACGTGACCATTGTTAGGAAAATAGGCTTATATTTCAATTCCATTCCTGTTACCTACAGACCATTTCTTCCACATTCCCGCATTGACTGAGGACTCCCCTTGTTTTTTCACTGGTGCGTGTTTATCAGGTAAGTTCCTAGTCCAGTTGCCTTTTCTTATGTAATGTATTTCAAATTTAATGGAAGCATTTTATTTTCAGCGAGTTGCAGTGACCAGCTGATGACCAGCCGGGGTCAGTTATTTCACTTTGACGATATGATTTGACGATATACATCAGGTAAGCCTTGGTGTGGGTACCGGCCTACTCTGCCCTGAACGCACCGACTGGTAAGAGTGCCCTGCCTTTATAAACGTTAACAGGTAGTATTTTCTAAACTTTTTGAAGTCACTTCGCCGACCAGTTAATGAGCATTAATTCAGCGAGAGAAAGCCTACTTCATGTATCTTCATTATTACTTTCGTCAAATTGATTAATTTCGATCTGTATCTCTGTCCAACACATCCTTGTGTTAGAGGCCCTAACCATATTTCTTTCATTTGGTTTCATAACTCATTCCTGGGTTTCCAAGTGGGTGAAAAAGTTTTCACCTGGTTGAAAATGTTTCCCTTTGGTTGGAAATGCGGTTTTCACCCGAGTGAAAAGGTTGTCACCGGACTGGGAAGTTACTTGACACAAGGAACCGCGTTCTCCTTTTCGAGATACAGAAAGATGTTTGATGGAGAAAAGACGATAGATTATCCCAATAAATGGTATCGGCAGTCAAAATGATTATAGTTTCTGCCAATAACTAATCCTAAAACAAGCTGATGCTGCTGATTTGCTTAATTCATTGCATGATAAATGCAGACAAAGGTTGAGTTATCACGTGACTTCTCACCTGGGTGTAAACAGTTTTCACCTGAGTGAAAAGGTTTTCATCTGCAGTGGGTGGAAACGTTTCCACCTCACCTATGAGAACTATAGTTTCACTCACATTAGAACCTTTGGACACAGGCGATATCGTTTTCACCTAGGTGGAAATCTTGAAAGCCTCTTTTTCATATTTACGAGATACGTGGCATTTTGACCCGAACTAGCCAAGCCAAGCGCCACGCTATGCACGACAGTTCTATGTAAGCAGAGGACTGGCACTAGGGTAAGCCTATACATGCACTTGTTACACCGTTGAGGTGAAAATACCTCTGGACATATAATAATGCGCGACTGAGGTAAGCCAATACTCCTAAAACAGCGGAGCGTTTCTTGAAAACTCAATTGAGAGTTCCAACAGTTGTTTTCTACCAGAACGTCTGGCTATTATTATTATTATTTACTAGGGGTTCAAATATTCAAGCTTGAATCCCCTTTTGTTTTCGTTCGGATTATTATTATTATTCTCACCTATTTATTTTGCACCTAAACTTTTGGAAACTTTTGGTCACGTGACTTGGCGGCAAGATTGGATTTTAATGCAAAACTTTAAAAATCTTCTTCTCAAAAACGCCTGATTGCTCTCAAACTTGGTATTAAGTATCTCCAAGGCTGTGCCCTTGAAGTTTGAAAAGGAAAGCTTGATCGGTGGAAAGC
The DNA here is from genome assembly GCA_016165875.1 of Acanthopleura granulata. NCBI lineage: Eukaryota > Metazoa > Mollusca > Polyplacophora > Chitonida > Chitonidae > Acanthopleura > Acanthopleura granulata. The sequence continues at coordinate 15,905,692 of JABBOT010000080.1, read as the reverse complement.
CCCAGAAGCTAGCTATTGGGTAATTATGTCATGGTAATTATGTCATGGTAATTATGTCAAAAAACTCGTTTTTTCAAAGTGTTTTCTGAACTGTTAAGAATTTTAGTGTTTTAAATTGTTTTATTTGATGGAGTTTGGAACGCTTATTTCAAACAGGACAACTTTGGAAAACCGGAAGTGAGTTTATCTCTATAACGATGGTCTAACATCATCACAAGGCATGGAGACGAATTTGGCGTAACCGGAAGTGAGGTCAGCAAACCAGGAGTAGTACATACCAAAACAAGTTTCAAAACTGAAAGACTTCTGCAGCTAAAATGGCAAGGTAGAATTGCGCGAAACGTAGGTAGGCAGTAGGCCTGGGATTATCTGTGAATTAAAGTTTGGATGTTCTATGTCACGTGACTTAGCTGCCGTATTGGGTTGATAATGAAACTTTTGAGAGGCATTTTCTTCCGAACCCCAAATGCAATCGACCTGAAATTTTGCACTAGTAACAACAGTTGCTTCTGGATTTTTTGGACAGAAAAAGAATGCAGTGTGTGAGCAAATAACCGGAACCGAAAGTAATGTCATGTGAAAACATTCGAAAAAATTCGAATTTGAGTTTTTTAAATATGCTGCCCGACGTAATTTTGCGACCTGATCACGAATCTGGTTGTTTTTTTCCTACGATGGATACTTTTGTCACATATTTCGATGAAAGTGCGAAAAAGCGCAATTTTTCCCAGTTTTTTGCAGGTCACTTGAGAGAAGATGGTTAAATCTATAAAGGTCAAGATCGCTCAGTGGAAAGCGCTATACATGTACTCGATGTGCGCTGAAACTCTCTGAGCTGTATTTAAAAAATGCAGGATGTTCAGGGTTTCAAAGGTTTACAAAAGGCCGATTTACTGTATTTGGCACATTCTTATCGTTATGCTATATAATGGATAAACAATGAATTCATGTTTAGGATGAATGCACAAATATCATAAGTATGTTACTCGACGTAGTTTGAAGTCTTGATCACAAATCTGGTCTTATTTCTTTCCTGTGATGCATACTTTCGTCGCTAATTGCGGTCAAAATGGGAAAAAGCACAACTTCCCCTTATTTGGAGATCATGTGACAGAAATACTTTACAGCCGTAAAGCTGAAAATCACCAAGAACAAATCACTACATATGTACGATATGTGTGCCAAAATTCGTAGTGCTGTGTTAATAAACAGACGGCTTGCAAAGATTCAGGTAATGTTCACAGGCCGATTTACTACACATGGTTTTTACTTCTACATAGGCCTACATGCTAAATAGTGGTCATGCAATGTATTAATGGCTCCAAAAAATGTACGCTTTTTAATTAGGTCATCCATGTGCTAAAGCATAAAGACACAATTAAGTTAACACAATGTGACGACACATAAACCGGAAATACCGGCTTGAACCCCGGGATTGTTGCTTTAGCAGCTATATATCATCATCATCATCATCATCATCATCATTATTATAATAGGCACTAAATATGCTCCATTTTGCGAACAGTACATTCAAGGCTGCGCTTATCCGGGAACTTCACTCTTTTAATTTTTGTCCACACATAGTTTATTTATGTTTGTTCCTCTTTCAAAGATCTTTTTTCTCACAATGTCACCTTCATACGGCTCCGTAGATTTGGAGTTGCTGGCCGAGATGACCGCTGTGCAGTAATGCCAACTGACAGTCTGGCCCGCGTCACATGGGGCAAACTCACCAGACATGGCAAACTCACCAGTCATGGCCAACTTACCAAACATGGCCAACTCACCAGACATGGTCAACTCACCAGATATGGCAACTCACCAGTTTCCAAGATTTACAACCAGATGCAAGAAATCATGGAATACAGTTTGTAAACATTCCGGCCAACGTATCCGTGAACTTCGGTAATTTGGGGACAAACCATGCGCTATTGTTGACAGCACTTCCTGTAATCGATTTGCAATAAAGCCTATATTAACAAACCTGCGTTTTATCGGCCCATTGTCAATCCACTTTCCTATCATCGACTGCTTCTAGAATTCAAAACTTTGCCTCTCGAAATGCTAAGTTTATAAAATTATATAATAATAATAATGATCTCGCACTGTTAAATGAAAGTGTTTTCCTAGACCACACGAGATGTTGGCCTACTTGAGCTCCATATCATTTTCTTTGAAAATTTGTGTGATTTTTTTTATTCAAAGTGCAACTTTTGTATTGGTAGCCCGTTTCCTGGGCAACATGTTCGCCCTTGTACAGTAGGCTATATGATGAGACAGTGAGAAGCATGATCTGGCATTGTGACTGAGTAGACTGACATAATGTCGTCAGAAAAGATCTACAGGGCAATAAATTCAATTTGTACAATGACTCGCTATGCTAAATGTCGCTCTTCTTGCATCTGAACAGCCAATGACCAATCAGATATCGAACTTTAACCCATCTGTCCGTAGTTCTCAAGGACTGGTTTATTCAGTGCACTTCGGTTTCCTCCACTATATACATAAAACTCACTGCCGTGGTTTATTAAGGGAAACTTCTTCAGGATGGCTTTAAATATAATTCATGTAAATAAATATATGATAAATACATGTACTGTAATTAAATCAAAAAATAAAAGAGAGAAAGAAAATGGAGGGCAAAAAAATGAGATCAGAAAAGTGAAGAAGGAAAATACAGGGCGAAAGAAATAAAATTAGAAAGTGAAAGAAATAAATGAAACACAAAAGTGAAAGAAGGAAAATGGGAGTCAAAGAAAGGAAATCAGAAAGGCGAAGAAAGAAACGGAAAAAATCTAAAAACTGAAAGAAAGAAAATGGGGGAAATCAGAAGAAAGAAAACAGCAGACGACTGAAATGGAATCATGGAGGTTAGAGAAAAAAAAAGAGGCTGAAATAAATGAAATTTAAAAGTTGAAAGACGGAAGATGACAAAAAAAGGAAATCAGAAGGGTTTAAGAAAGAAAAATAATAGAGATCGAAAGAAATGAAATTTGAAAAGCGAAAGAAGGAAAACGGAGGGCGAAAGAAAGGAAGTGAGAAAAGTTAAGAAAGAAAATGAAATTTAAAAGGTGAAGACAGAAAATGGAGGGCGAATGTGATGAAATCAGAGAGATTAAACAAAAAACAGAGGGCAAAAGAAGTGAATTTTTAACAGTAAAAGAAGGAAAACCCAGAGCAAGAGAAAGGAAAGAATATCAAGGGCCAAAGAAATGTGATCAGGTGAAAAAGTGAAAGAAAGGAAATGGGAAAAGGGGCCAAATTATTTGGCCTTATTTACATAGCTTGACAAGGAGGAAGATTCTCAGAGTTTCAGAGTCACTCAGGCGAACTGTGTGACGACATAGATGATTGGACTCTTGCTGGTGGCTTCGTTGATTGCCTCCTCCTCAGGGGAGTTAAGTGAGAATTCTTTGAAGCGAGCGATCCGGGATGACGAATACAACTTAAAACACAATGTGGTTGACCCTAGAAAGAGGTTTTTTCCAAAATTGTGGTAAGATATATAATATAAAATTGTGGCACGGTGGTGTGAAATTGTGGTACCGAGTACTGTGTATGTAGCTCTATGTAAAATTGTGGTATATAAGCAAGTGTAATGTACATATGTCCCCGTATTTTTGTACATGTATACATTACCTGTATCTATAGCAGACCTATCCAGCCTGTGGAGTCTGTCCCCTGCGGTGTCGTAGTGGCCGGAGCGTCAGCCTAAGAAAGTATAGGTCTGGACGTCAAACCCATATCGGAAACTTTGCAGCGAATGATATTTATGTATCCGTGACGCTAATGAGGTCTGCACATGGTGATCTGTATACTCATGGAAACAAATATGACCTATACACATGTATTTCTGGGTAAATGTATATCACTGAAATACCAGGAACGGGATGAAAAGAAAAGAAGAAAACGATCGACGAAATCGTAAAATTAAAATGTGTTTTGTGAGTGACAATAAGCGGTCGAAGACACTGTGGTAAATGTTTTGGCGTCTGGCGTTGGTTAATGACTACTTGTTTTCCACCGTTGTACTGTAAGTAGTACTGTACTGTAGTGTGCATATGCCTCACATGTTAGTGGTTAGTCACTAAAATGTTAGTGGTTTACCCCCATGAACTCGTGGATTTCTCCATCCAACAAAACCCACCGCCATCGTATAGGCGAAAATTATGTTGAGCATCACTTTCAGCAAGAATCAGATGAATAAATCACGATCAATGATACATTGTTGCACACTGCGTTTAACACCAATCAATCATTCAACCAATTAATCATATTTCTCGGTAAAGGAGACCTTTGTGAAAAAATTCTGCCCTGTGGTTTGTGGTGATATTTTGTTGCACCTTACTCCTCCAAGCATTTACCCTAGTTTGTAGTATCTCTGAAGGCACAGCTGAGAATTTCTCCTTCACGTGGAGCCCGAAAGAGTTGTCCACAGGAAGATCTCTGGCAATAGACGTTAACTTCGTCACGCGTAAGTGTACATGTATGTTTTAAGTTACAATGCACAGGAAAAGGACAAGTGAAAACGCTGGTAAAATGACGCCTGAATCAAAAATATTGACGATATTTGACAAATGTGTATCACAATTGTTAGTGGGTTATCGCCGTTGGGCCTGAATTCTCTGATTTTCTCATCTCATCCCAATCCTGAAAATGTTCCCCCCTAGCTTGTTAAAACCAGTAAGTGTCCACTTCAAACTCTTGTAGGTTATCATGGTAACCAGGCAGCCTTTACGTAAAGTGACTGGCTCAGGATTTTATGTCCTGATCTGCTCCATACAGATAGCTCACTTCAAACTCTTGTTGGTTGCCAGGGTAACCAGATAACTGTTACATAAAGTGATTGTCTGACCTTTGTTGATGTATGCCCGGATGTAACTACTGGTTAATGGAGAATGGCTCTGTTGCTTTAACGATACATCTGTACATTTTTTCACAGAGCTCATTCATTTTTCCTACACCGAGGAATTGATAGGCCCACAACTTTTGCCTCCAGTAAGTCTTGTTGAGGAATAGCAGTTCTTTATGCATACAATTTCTAATTTATATATTCTTAATTATTTTTTTCTATGACTCGCGTCAGTTCGCCACAGAAGTGTCCGGGACATGTTTCTGTAAATGATGCATTGAATTAAAAGATAATATATAGTTTTATCACTTATAAAAAGTTACAGAGCAAGTTCGAGTTTCGGACCTAATACCTTCAGACTGGGAACAAAAATATGACTGTTTTGTCCAGATTTGTATATTCACAGCTTCCCAAACGTCTATAATTTTGAAATGCAACTGGGTACATGGCTTTACCAAGATACAGATTAAGCTGGAGTTATGGACTCTTACATCAAATTCGGACAAATTGGTGCCACTTGTTTTCTGTAAATTGTCAGTTTTGCGGACTTTTTAAACATGGTTCGTTGTACACTGGAACATGTCTTTCTTATGGATATACAACTTCTTGGTTTATTATCACGACGTTTCGATGTAGATACTAACATCGTTATCAAGTGAGTGAAATCAAGACATCAACACTCTTAAATATAGCAAGTAGAGATACAAGTGTCAACATGTAGAACAATATTCAGGGGGATTAGGCTCGGTGGGGTTCCAGGTCAGTTTGGAGGATTAGTAGGTCATAAGCTGAGGGAAGGTAAATCCCTTGATCTCTGTTGAGGCTAGGCTTTAATCTCTTTATCTGAATGGCTTCTTGTAGTTTACGCTTTTTCCAGTTGGGTTGATTAGAGTTTAGTGTTCTGATTGTGTTCCATTTGATGTTGTGATGTGGGTTTTCTTGGATGTGGTCACTAATGGCGGATTTAGAATCAGATTTTTCCACAGATGACTTGTGTTCTTTAATTCGGGTTCCTAAAGGTCTTCCCGTTTCTCCGATGTAGGTTGCGTTGCAGTTGCATTTTATTTGGTATACAACTCCTTTGGGTGGTGAGGGCTTAGTGGCTTTCCTCTTCCCTGTGGCATGGAGGAGTGATTTGAGTGTAGTCTGGTTTTTAAAGAGGGTTTCTATTCCTGTGGATTGTTTCAATAGGCGGGCAATTTTGTGGCTGGTTGGACCGATATATGGGAGGCTTATTCGGATTCCAGGGCCTTCATCTCTGACTCTAGTCAGTTGGTTGGGTGGCGGGTGTATAATTTTCTGGATTGCTTTGTTGACTTTGTTTGCTGGGTATCCATTGTGTTGGATGAAGGCCGCTCTCAGGTGAGTTATCTCCTCATCTAGCTTGTTGGTGCAGATGTGCGTGGCTCTCCTAGTGAGGGTTGAAATGATGTCAGTCTTAATCTTGGGTGGGTGGTTGGACTTGTAGTGGATGTACTGGTCAGAGTGGGTTGCTTTGCGGTAGACTGTGGTTTGTAGGCCATCTGTGGTTCTCTTTACTTGGACATCTAGGAAGGGTATTTCACGGTCTGTTTCTGTTTCCATTGTAAATTTCATGCGTTGGTGTTGAGAGTTCAGGTGGTCTAGTAATACGGTCGGATCATCGTTCTGGTGTAGAGCTACAAAAGTGTCGTCGACTTTACGCATCCAGCAAATGGGTTGGATAGGTGATGTCGACAAGGCTTTGTTCTCCAGTTCTGTCAGGTAGATCTCTGAGACTATCGGGGAGAGTGGGGATCCCATGGGGAGGCCATGAATCTGCAAAAGTTCAACAACCTCACACGAAGCACAGCAAACTCAGCCAGCCAAAACCAGTTAGAGGTAAACAGAAGAGAATTCATTTCTAAAACTGTTGTCAACTTAAGCAGTAAACCACTCAACCCCCACCAACTGAACTTACTGTCCAAAGGACTCAACTTTATCCCCACGACCAATACCATACCTAAGGATGACTTCATCATTAACATTGAAGATGGTCTACAGCAATTAGCTCCCGGGGGCCACATTGACTACCTGAGGCATCAGATAGCAACCCTTCTGGACAAAGCCCAACCACAACACAACAACCTAACCAAAGAAGAGAGGAAAGCAATAACAGAACTGAAAGAAGACAAATCCATAGTCATAGCACCAGCGGATAAGGGGAAAGCCACTGCTATACTTGACAAATCGGCCTTTAACACACTGGTCGACAACCTACTGGGAGACGAATCCACGTACCGAACCCTAAAAACCGACCCCACCAACAAATACGACCGCCAGCACAGATCATTCCTTAACCCACTCAAAACTAATGGAGAAATCACCCATGAAACCCAAAGAAAGTTAATTGTACAGCACCCACGACCACCATATGCCCGCGCAACCATCAAGATTCACAAGGACCCAGTAAAAGCCCGACTCCTGATATGCTCAAGAGGGACAGTCTTTTACAACACTGCCCAGTTCCTTACCAAAATCCTAGCACCATGGTCCAAAGCAGCTAACTCCTTTATAAACCACTCAGCAGAATTTTGCAACAAAATCAGACAGATAAAAGAACCATGCCAACTCGTGAGCTATGATGTTGTCGACCTTTTCACTAATGTCCCCACTAACCTAGCTCTCGATCTGACCAGACAAAAAATAACAGACAACCCACCCGTCACCCCGCTATCCCCAGGAAGCATCGTACGCCTGCTAGAACACTGCTTATCATCCACATACTTCACATGGGGTGATACTATCTACGAGCAGATTCATGGCCTCCCCATGGGATCCCCACTCTCCCCGATAGTCTCAGAGATCTACCTGACAGAACTGGAGAACAAAGCCTTGTCGACATCACCTATCCAACCCATTTGCTGGATGCGTAAAGTCGACGACACTTTTGTAGCTCTACACCAGAACGATGATCCGACCGTATTACTAGACCACCTGAACTCTCAACACCAACGCATGAAATTTACAATGGAAACAGAAACAGACCGTGAAATACCCTTCCTAGATGTCCAAGTAAAGAGAACTACAGATGGCCTACAAACCACAGTCTACCGCAAAGCAACCCACTCTGACCAGTACATCCACTACAAGTCCAACCACCCACCCAAGATTAAGACTGACATCATTTCAACCCTCACTAGGAGAGCCACGCACATCTGCACCAACAAGCTAGATGAGGAGATAACTCACCTGAGAGCGGCCTTCATCCAACACAATGGATACCCAGCAAACAAAGTCAACAAAGCAATCCAGAAAATTATACACCCGCCACCCAACCAACTGACTAGAGTCAGAGATGAAGGCCCTGGAATCCGAATAAGCCTCCCATATATCGGTCCAACCAGCCACAAAATTGCCCGCCTATTGAAACAATCCACAGGAATAGAAACCCTCTTTAAAAACCAGACTACACTCAAATCACTCCTCCATGCCACAGGGAAGAGGAAAGCCACTAAGCCCTCACCACCCAAAGGAGTTGTATACCAAATAAAATGCAACTGCAACGCAACCTACATCGGAGAAACGGGAAGACCTTTAGGAACCCGAATTAAAGAACACAAGTCATCTGTGGAAAAATCTGATTCTAAATCCGCCATTAGTGACCACATCCAAGAAAACCCACATCACAACATCAAATGGAACACAATCAGAACACTAAACTCTAATCAACCCAACTGGAAAAAGCGTAAACTACAAGAAGCCATTCAGATAAAGAGATTAAAGCCTAGCCTCAACAGAGATCAAGGGATTTACCTTCCCTCAGCTTATGACCTACTAATCCTCCAAACTGACCTGGAACCCCACCGAGCCTAATCCCCCTGAATATTGTTCTACATGTTGACACTTGTATCTCTACTTGCTATATTTAAGAGTGTTGATGTCTTGATTTCACTCACTTGATAACGATGTTAGTATCTACATCGAAACGTCGTGATAATAAACCAAGAAGTTGTATATCCATAAGAAAGACATGTTCCAGTGTACTTCCATCCCAACTTCTAAAATGCCACTTAAACAAGTTATGGTTCGTTGTAATGAACTGAAACCTTTACAACGACAATTTTCACATATCAAGTTTGTAGTGTAGTGAGTCCGTATTCCACCTTTACTGAATTCGTCGTATTGGCCAGTTACAACAATTTTAACGAGGTAGGGCTATTTTTATCTTGATTTGGACTTTGCCTTAAAACTTAGTATATGGCTTCGACAAGACAAATAACTGACCAGGTGTGTCTTTTGTATATTTTAAACAATATTATGGCAGTATTTTTCTGTTCTGGATGTCGATATATCTGGTATTATTATGGCTCAGACCAGTGGGGAACGTATTGCTTTCCTAATATTTCCAGTCTGCTTGCTATGCAAGGAAAATGAGGGACATTGTGCTGCATTCCGCTACAGAGATTTACTTAGTTATTTATTTGATTGAGGTTTTACGCCGTATTCAAGAATATTTCACTCATACGACGGCGGCCAGCATTATGGTGGGAGGATACCGGGCAGAGGCCGGGGCAAACCCATAACCATTTGCAGGTTATTGGCAGACTTGCCCACGTATGGCCAGAGAGGAAGCCAGGTCCGTGTTCAGAGTTCAAGTCCATGAGCTGGACTTGAACTCACATCGACCGTATTGATGGGAGGCTTCTGGGTCATTGCGCTGCGCTAGCGCGCTATCCAACTGAATCACGGATGCCCCCGGTAGTTTATTTGACCGCCGGTTTAAATCAAGATGGTTATCAGGTAAACGGCAAAAGGTCCTGGTTTGGCCTGGTTCTCTCTGGAAGTTAGAAAGTGTTGAATTCGGTGGTAAACTCCTATCACAAAAATAAACACAAGAATGACAAGGGGTTATCTTCCATGGAGTTGTGTTTAAGAATGGTATGTTAGTTTTTGATTCCAGGATTTTAAATTGTTTCGGTGTTGTTACTAAAAGTATGCTTTCAAACTGTGCTGACATTTGCAGGGAGCATATGGGCTCAAAATCAGAATTCTGAATGAGAATAACGAAGAAATCTTGTGTGGAATGGTCAACTTCAAGTTTAACCTGTAGGTCTGCAGTTCTCTACCTTGCCTCTAAAAGTCGACACAGATTCATGCACTGAATAGGGAAGTTTATTGTTTGAGTTAAACATTGAATTCAATGTGAAACATTAAAGTTTAGAAATTTGGTGTTTTGTATTTTGTGTTTAGGTTTTTTCTCTTCGTTTTCTTCGTTTTTTGCAAATTTTCCTGCACTAAACCCCTTCCTTTTCGTGCTAAGTAAATACCAGGGGCTGTTGAGTCCTTTTAAACAGGAATACACATAAAAATAAACAGACTCAAAGCTTAAATACAGCTCAGAGGTCGGTGAATTCACAGATATGAATGTCCCTTTCCCTGATCTAGAATCTTGGATGGTGCTGCTGATAAATGGATGAACATGAATGCCTTAAAGGAACAGACCACAATTAAACAAATTACGCACCATAAAAAGGCCATTTCGTGCTGATTCCAAATATGGTGTTCATTTTTTTGGCATGTTTGTTACAGTGATTAAAATGAAAATGAAGATACAGATGCTATGGTAAACATGTTGGGCAAAATTGAAGATCCTGAATCATGCAAAGTGACGTCACAGATTCTTTTTTTAGCTGTTGTGACACATGGTGTAGCTGTTTTCCACATTAAATACAGATACAGGTGTTGTCCTGCATATTTATTCCCGCAGAAGTTAGACATGTATATGATAGCAGAGGATGTTTAGCAACTAAAAAGAATCTGTGACGTCACTGTGCTTCAGTCTCATGGTTTTGATGTGTTGTTGTTTAAATAATCGCTTGATAAACCTAGTGATATATATATACTCAAGAAATGGTGTCTGTGACGCGTTTTGTACGTGAATGTTATTTGAAATTAATGTGACATAATAAACTACTATTTGTCAGCCGGGCTTTGCTCTGTTTTCTCCCACCATAATGCTTTCAACTGCGTCGTATAAGTAAAATATTCTTCATTAGGGCGTAAAACACCAATGAAATAAATAAATAAACTGCTATTAGACGGTAAACCCGGCCGAATTGTAAAGATGCCTCAACTGCTATTTAATGGCTGGAACACACTAAGTGGCGGTTCAAACCCGGCCTTTTTCTTAATCTTTATAACATATGAGAAGATGTGTCAGCAACTTGCTAAAGGTCAGTGGTTTAAGCTGGGTGCTGCGATTTTCTCCACCCAAGAAACAGCTATAGAACGCCGTCGGAAGTGAAAAAATCTTGAGTATACAGGTGCTTAAGAGCAGTCAAATTTCCGCCTAAAAGTCAGCCAATTCGATCCTGCGTTCCTCTTTCCACTTGATCAATCGACAATGCAATCGGCAAACTGACCAAACGCGGGACCGTCCACTTTACCGACTTTATCCACGTAAGGGAGTTTGGTCGACCCCCCCAAAAAATAAAATAAAAATAAAAATAAAAATAAAAAAACCCTGCAAAGAATGAGCACTGAATGCGGTCCGCACCCAATAAATTGACTAGAGCCTTTTATGCATGCTTTGTGTGATTTCTGGCCGACAGATTCATGTAAATAGAGGAAAAGGGAACTTTTCATTGAACACGGAAAGACACAAGGAACAAACTGTGGTATTTACTGAAAAAGTTTAAGGGCTTATCGGTCAACACTTAATTAGTCCATAAAATGAGCGTACCGACTGGAAGCATGGAGTGATTTGCCCGGTTGTGTTTCAGATATTTGGTATTTTGCATGTTGATGAATCCCGAAACCCTTTCCCAAACCGATGAGCTTATACCGTAATATTCGCGAAGCCAATATCTACTTATACCGATATGTAATTATGAAGCATTAGTTTTCACATAGGTCTACATATCGTTATCTGGATAAATTGTAAAGGAATAAAGTCCCATTGCCGCTTAAAGGCAAGAAACAAAATTAAGGGCGTTTTTGAAATTATAACTGTTGTGATGGAGTCCGTGGATGAATATACATACAGAAATTAGTGTACATGGCCACTCCATTCCATGGAATGATTTGCATCAAGACAGTAAGATGTGTTTCAAGGATTCAGGCTGTTGTAATCAACAATGGTCAGTCCACAGAGACCTATTCCCACAGTGCTGTGGCGTAAGATCTGTGGATCCTACATAAATAATTCCCCACGGCTTTCAGAATTGGGTTAAAGATTTCAGCGTCTAAAAGATCAGAAAACAATATTCGTCTTTGCAAAGTGTACAGGGGACACATGAGTAAAATGTGATGGATAATCTCCTCGACGTAGCAAACATTACACAGGTCTTGATCGCTTACTTTGAATCGTTTAAAGTAGCTATTAACTCGGAGATGTTCTGTCACAATGAAACACAAGCTGAAAAGAATCGGAAACAAAAGGATTCTGCTTTTCTGCTAGAAAAGAGAAAACGGAGGCAGATATGAAATTTGACAACAGGTTTAAGGGGGTGATAAAAATTACCCATATCAGAAGCGTCCCACTCAGTTTCCCACAGTTTAAATGATAATGACTTCACTTCATTTAGAATGTACACTGCAGACTTGAGCAAGATATTTAAATGAAGGTTCGTGTTCAAAGGTTTTATTGGATGACTTAACAGTTAAGGCCAATCTGGGTCGAACTTCTTGCAGTGTTCGTTTCAGTCAAGGGTCCTCCTGTATAGTGAAGCGAAAGACAACGGTTGACAATATCAAGGTGAGTGGTGTATAGTGGTGTCAAAATCTTAGGTATGACTCGATTTGGGGTTGAACCCCGCGTCAGCTTTTTAAAAGGCACACGGCAGCCGATCACAAATAATTAAGAAGACACTATACATCGTTACGCCCCTGCTAACGGAAACTTCTTATTCTACTTTAAGGCCAATGACGATGAATGTAGTCGTTTTTTTGTGGGGTACAATCCAATCGATGCTATGTATATAGTTTACAAGGCTGTGGCCTGGGCGCTAAACACTCTTGTCTTCAATTGTTGGAACATGCTAGGTGTGATTCCAACCAGCCAATGGACAGTGAACTTCTAGAATCAGCTGCACTCACTGCTTGTGGGGCCTTAACCGATGTCAATAAGTAGGCCATGGCGCTCGCGTGACCGTTTGTGCAATATGACAGGCACTTGTCTCCCACCCGTATGGTGTGCATACCGCTATATGTCACGTGAGAAAGTTCGTCAGTAGTTTGCCAACGCTCATTAAATATGCGTCAATGTCAAGTGACCATAATAACTCGCGCACTGAACATAAAAAGTAACCATGCTGCCATTGTAAACAGTTTTTTAGTATACAGGCGCAGTTCTCCGGCAGATCTGAACCACGTGGATGCATAATACAGTAGTTTGTGTCACCCCGTTTCACACGCATACCACTGTATTCACTATATCCATTCATTCGCTTGCACAAAGTGCAACCTAGCTCATGTTATACTCCAAGGGTATAAATGGTGTCTTATAACAGACAAGACGATGTTAAGGTATATGTAAACGTTAAAACGGTGGAATGTCGTGAAGTACAGCATGTACTGAGCTCACGAATAGCGCAACACGAGAAATGGGGGGGGGGGGAGGAGTGCATCATTGATGCCCTGTGTACATATTAATTATAGTCACTTAATAGTTTATTTGATTGTTAACACCATGCACAGCCAACAATTTTGCACAAATATGATGGTGGTCAGTTGGCGGAGGACACAGGACTCACCAGGGTAGACCAATATGACTGACAATCAGTTATTGTCAGTCTTTCACAGGTGTGAAATGAAGATCTGTGTGAAATGTCCGCCAGACAATGAGAGCAGTGGAATGTACAGATTTCCTATCCAAGACCAGCTTTGAACCCTCACCTCGTGGGCCTGTTCAAACCATTAGGAGGCAATTAACGCACCTTACCACATGGACTTAATTAACAGCAGTTCATTATGCCTTATTTCAAACCATATTAAACGTGTTTTATAGTACTTGGCTGAAATTTGCACAAAAACACATTAAAAACGCAATTAGCAGTTTGTATTTAAGTAGGCCTCATGCATGCAAAGAACACAGGTTTAGCTAGCAAATATTCGGGAAACATTCCCTCTTCACAACACTGATAAGTTTTTAGCACCATTATTATAAATTGAAGATTTATTCAATTTGGTTTGCTATCAGAATGAAACATGGAAATATATCACCAACAAAATCTTAATCATCATTCAAATTTCCAATATAAAAATATTTGAGGCCTTAAAAAAAACACAGTTTTATCCTTGGAACTGTCAAGATAAACATTTCTGTAATAATGTAATTAAAAAATATTGAATCTTTAACATGTACAATATGGTGTGTAGTAAACAATTTACAAGACAGGTAATGAAATGCATAAATTAGGATTTTCTCACCAGATTTAACATGGTCAAGGAAATGACATTTACAAAGTAGCAAAACAGAATATTTTCCTAAAACTATAGAATGAAAATTTGTATAAAAATACAATATATAAATATAAAACATTTATACATCAATACACTAAGCTATAGTCCAATATGAAAAGAATGTATTATCAGATCTATTCCTGCTTTTCACTGTTTATACATGGTAATGTGTAGTAATAATTAATGATGAACATGTACAGTTCTGAATTGATCCATTTTCTACCTCCAATGAAATATCTGAATTTGAGTTTTACAGGTAACAAAGAATTCATGATAAAAAAAAAGAAAATGCAAATCTGGAACACATCTTTACAGAAAAAAACCTTCACTCAACTGAGTTACATTTAAAAATGTTAAACCAGTGGAATGTTAATATTCATCGATCTAGGATATATTTATGTTTTAAATTTATTTTTGTTTTTAAGTGTACTGATGTTTATTAAGATTCAACTGCCCCTGCATGCGATTAACTTAGAATAAAAAGGAGTAATTTAGCTTCACTGCAGGAAGTTTGTACATGAACGAAACAAAGGAAAAATAAAAAAAAACAGAACAAATACACCACACATCAAAGCAAAATTACACAAAACAATAAGCAAAAATTCTAATATTTCTCATTGACTTTAGACTCGAATATTTCACTCAAATCATAAACATCCAAATTCGGAATACGAATCTATGATGATGGCAACAGGGAAGATAACTGAAGGCATAGACTGTCCACTACACCACCTACAGTTCAACAGTAATGTCTGCTTTCCCACACAATATTTCTTGCTTGTTCTCATTCAGGATTCTTATTTTGATCTCATATGATCCCTGAAAAAATGAGAATAGAAAAAATGTCAACATATAGTTCTAGTAACATCCAAAAAACGTTTGTTTTCCTGTACAAGTATTTCAAAGGGTTTATTACAGTAGCACAGTACAAAAATTTAGCATGCCTTCTTACAATCCAATCATATTTCTTGTATCTATTTATTTGTTAGACATTTGAGAAAAATTTTCTCCTCTTAAATCAAGGAACCAGAACAAAGCTAGCACCACTTTTCACCAGGTACCAGACAATCACCAGCTTGATTCAAAGCCACAGACCAAACCAGAGAATTAGACTGATCAAGAGGCCTGACTGGTTAGGGGCTAATGGACTGTGACGTAATTGGCAAGGGGTTGATTGGCTGTGACTTAATTACTTAGGGTCTGATTGACTGTGACCTAATTGGCTATGGGCTGATTGGCAGTGACTTGATTAGTTAGGGTCTAATTGACTGTGCCCTAATTGGCTAGGGCCTGACTGGCTTAGGGGCTGATCAACAGGCCTGGTTGGTCAGGGGCTGATTGACTGTGACCTGATTGGTTGGACTGATTGACTGTGACCTGATTGGCCAAGGGCTGATTAATTGTGACCTGATTGGCTCGAGGCTGATTGACTGTGACCTAATTGGCAGAGGATTACTAGCTGTGACCTGAACAGTTAGGGCCTGATTGACTGTGATCTGACTGGTCAGAGGCTGGTTGTGATCTGATTGATTGGGGGCAGATTGGCTGCACCTAGACTGATTCTGATGGCCAACTGAACAACAACAGCCCTCACTTTTCTCTCATTTGAGTGTAGTAAACTAGAAACCAATTATTTATCTCAACTTTGCATAGACTTAATTATTCGAGACGGGATACAGTCTTGCCCTGTAAACTTCATGATATAATAATTACAAAGATCTGATAAGGGAAAAGTTAATGACAGCATGGAAGAAACTATAAGCCTAGAAACATCAGAAAATTTGCATGAAAAACTGCTATTCCTAACCAAGACTTACTGAAGGCAGTGCTGGTAACTTTCCATCAGTGTAGGAGGCATGAACAAGCTCTGTGAACAAAACACACCAGTATTATTAAATTGACAAGGCTTTCTATCCCTGAGCCAGTAGCTACAGCTACACATATACAGCTGTCGGACAATGGAATTACTTATTTATTTATTTGATCGGTGTTTTATGCAGTACTCAAGACTATTTCACTTAGGCCATCATTACAGCGAGAGGAATGCGGGTGCCAAGCACGGGGGAAACTTTATGGCTAACTCTCCCATGTGTCACATACTGACATATTGATGCAAAGCTTAGAGCCTCCAGAGAGCTTCATGTAAGACCACACTAGAAACACCACCAAAATCTTATCGCCACAAAGGCAATCTGAGCCATGAAAGTAGGCGAGTTTAGGAAACCCCATCTGAGAATGGGATTCGGCCCACATGTCATGTGACCTTGTAACTGATAGGTAAGCACATTGATGACTTTATTTGACCTATGATTATTCCAATATTCACAAGTAACCTCTACCCGGCAAATACCTGAGACCTTTCAAAGGATTTCTCACTGGATTCAAACATGCAACCTTGGTGCAACTGTCTACGCTGACTGTTTTATAAAAACACAAAATGTCCTCTTTCATCCAAAGTCCCTATAAGTACCTTGGAAGCTCTATCTCATAGGGGTTTTTGAGAAATGTTATCAACAAGGCAATGCATTTCCTGAATGAAAAGCAACTACGTTCAAAATATTTAGAATTATTAAAGACAAACAAACACAAAAGGCCTCCTGAGTTCATCTAAAAATGTTCACAATGAGGACTCAGGAATATGTTTGTAGTAAGCTGGAAAGGCTCATATGTAGTTATTGAGAAATCGTGTCTAGAAGTAATGCAGACACAAACATACACATACCTGGACGAACAAGTGCAAATGAATATGCACCCTGTGCATATACAGAGGCATAAAAATATGAATTAGAGACAGTTCAATTGATGAAGGGCTTCTCCGCTACAATGGATGGACTTACCATTCGCCTTGAGTGGGCAGTTGAACAGTGGTAGAAACCCTTTGATATCGTCACAGGTGAAGTCTTGACTCATCTGAATGATCGGTGTGTCAGGCATTTCTTCCAGGTACACTTCCACTACCCCTGAACCTTTCTGCCAGTCATACACTGAAACAACAAGATACAAGTATGCTATGACGTTTCACAAGTTGAGTCTGCAAACTAAATTTTACCAAAATTAGACAATATTTAGTACAGATATTTCCTGGAAACTACGGCTGGACCAATGGGTAGGCAGACTGACAGAGAGACACAAATTAACATCCACTTTGCCTTAGCCATGATGCCTGAACTATACTGAACACCGTATTTGACCTATAATTCAGCTGAGCAATAAGTTACTCATTTGCCTGATTCCAATTAATTCAACTGATTTTAGACAGGTGTTTTAAATTTTATGTAACATACATTGTAGGTTGATATCCTTATCAACTTTAAAAAAATGTAAGTTTCAGCATCAAAAGTGATATTCAATGACCTTAAGATCTTATTTTAAAACAAAAACTTTTTTCCATGTAAACTTTTCGGCCAAATACATGGCAGATACATGAGGTTGATATGCACGCGTATGCCCCCAAGGTACACATATTTCCTTGAGAAGATGAACACATTAAGCATGTCCTCAAAGTACTTCCTTAACACAAGGAAGTATACATGTACAGATCAGGTTACAGGATGTAGTGTCATATGCAATCATAAATATTCCTAGGCAGAGAAGGGAAATACATCACTCTCCTTAACATACATGTATAAATATAGATTTTTACGTAGTCATTATGTTCTCTCATCATCCCAGTCATTAAGCAGAAGAAAACAAAAAAAAATTAATAGATTCAATTTCTAAATTTTTACTTGTAACTGTTATCATTTTTTTCTGTTCTGAAACAGTACAGCTAAAACTGTCCCTATTTGTCTGATATTTCATTAAAGGAAAAGAAGAATTCAGGCTTTCATACACGTTCTTGGAAAGAGACTATAAGGAAGAAGAACTGTAAATTTTCTGTTTTACTGGATTTATTTTTGTGAAGCAATCTTAAAACTGAACCTTCTCTATTATTTTACTAAAAGTTGACTTAGGCCCTTTAAAATACTACCACCTTGGCATCTTGTGATTTTCTGGTTTTATGCAATAATTCAATTATTTCAGTAGTTCAATCCAAATTACTAGAGTTAATATTTGCATGAAAATTAATGACCATTGCCATATATGGATGTAGGCTGTTTGTCACAGTTTGTTCAACATGAACATTCGCATTGATTGTATTCTCAGTCATTCTAAGTCACCAAAAGACTCAACACGTCACCAATGTGTGGCACATCGTCTTCACCTATTTCCAACAATATTTATACTGACTGGTCATAAGCATTATTCTTGAGTGACAGTTTGGAAAAGGGTCTTTCCTACAGGTTGAGTCCTGATGGCATCACATCAGCCTTCTGCATATCCAAGAAAGGTGCAGGGAAACATCCTGTTGCCTATTTTATTCCTCACAAATACTTAGTCTATGTTTAAGGCTACTGCCCACACAGCTACTTTACCAATACCAGATACATGTATACACAAGTCATGAGACAGAAATTCTTTACTATAGTACCTTTGAAAAAGAGCATATTATTTGTCGCTTGTTAAAATGGGTCTTTAGCAATAAAACTACAATGGGTTTCTAGCTAAGTCTATTTATATAAGTGACCTTTATGGAGACAATTATGTCTCAGTCAATGTCACAGCTTTGGTTAATCATATTTTACCGCAATTTCAAATCCTTTACAATTTCAGGTCAGCCGTTTCCTCGCTGCATTGAGTCCAACCCATTTAATTCTATTAAAGAGCTCAGCCCATAGGGCGATAACCCTCCAACACAATATCTGCTTCCCTAACTTTTCAAGACCAGGTATAATCTAATAGCCTTTATCTCACTTATGATATTTACTTGTGCATATTGTGATACAGGTAAACATCATTCTTATTGTAAAAGGAAAGACCACATAAAGATGAACTTATGGTAAGTGAAAAGACCATTAAAAGCTGTATCTGAAAATACCTTCACTGAATTTTTTAGATTTTTTTTTCACCAAAACAAACACAGTCAAATGTTTTGATTGTATGGTGGGTTTTATGGACCATATTGATAATGTAGTTCACCAGTGTCGTTACACAAAGCTTGAAGTACACCTTTATGTTCAGGTCTGAATAAAGTTCTCATGAAAAGTAATCCTCTAATGTTTGTCTGTGTATGAAAATGCTAATATGACATTAAATTTCTGCTGTAGGGCCATAAAAATGTCGGCGTGACATCACTGGTGAACCACATTATCAATATCATTCATAAAACCCACCATACAATCATAACATTTTCTTGTTTTTATTTTGGAGAAAAAAAATATACAACAATCAGTGAAGGTATTTTAAGATACAGTTTTTAATGGCCTTTTCATTCACCATAAGTTTACTTGTACAAGGTCTTTCCCATTAAGCACAAATATTTCTGATTTAGGAAAACATCAAGTTGTTATTATTGTTTACTTTTTTGTATCATTCTATCTCTGTTGTAGCAGGAATAAGACACTTACATGTGACAAAGTTAATCTCAACTTTCAGAGATCCTCGCGGTGACGGCCGTTTCGGGGTCCAGGAGACGGAGAAGTTCTTGGCTGTGCCTACAGAGAAGCAACATAGGATGAATAACAAGTGGGCTTCAATGGAATTGAGACCTCTTCAAGACAGGGTTTTCCTCACAGATCTCATCAGTGCTAGCTACTGAAAAACGAGCACCTCAACTACTTGGAGAGACAAGAAACCTCAACCACTTGAACATACAAAAACCTCAACCACTTGAAAGGACAAGCACCTTGAACACTTGGGAAGAAACGCACCTCAACCACTTGGAGAAACAAGCACTTCAACCACTTGGAAAGACAAGCACCTCCACCACTTGCAAAGACAAACACCTTATCCACTTAAAAAATCAAGCACCTCATCCACTTGGAAAAACAAGCACCTCAACCACTTGGAAAAACCACCACACTGACAACTTGGAAAATCAAGCACCTCAACCACCTGGGACAAGCACCTTAACCACTTGGGAAGACAAGCACCTCAACCATTTGGAGAGACTAGCACCTTAACCACTTGAAAGGGCAAGCACCTTAACCACTTTAGAAGATAAGCACTTCAACTCCTTGGAAAAATAAGTACCTCAACTGCTTGGGAAGACAAGCACCTCAACCACTTGGAAAAACAAGTACCTCAATCACTTGGAAAAGCAAGCACCTCAACCACTTGGAAAAGCAAGCACCTCAACCACTTGGGAAGACAAGTACCACAACCACTGGAAAAAACAAGAACCTCAACCATCTGGAGTGACATGCACCTCGACCACTTGGAAAGACAAGCACCTTCACCGCTTGGGAAGGCAAGTACCTTAACCACTTGGAAAAAACAAGCACCTTAACCACTTGGAAGGACAAGTACCTTAGCAACTTGGGAAAACAAGCACCTAATACCATCTGGGAACACAACCACCTTAACCACTTGGAAAAACAAGCATCTTACATTACACCAATGCACCACAATTTTATACTACACAATTGTGCACTGCAGCAAGACACCAAGGTTTTACACAACCAACACTGTAACAGAATTTTACATTTTTCCAACCACAATTTTATATTACATCAGCGTGCAACAATTTTACACTACAAATTACCACAATTTTATTTATTTAATTGATTGGTGTTTTACGCCGTACTCAAGAATATTTCACTTATACGACGGCGGCAAGCATTATGGAGAGAGGAAACCAGGCAGAGCCTGGCGGAAACCCACGACCATCCACAGGTTGCTGGCAGACCTTCCCACATACGGCCAGTGGGGAAGCCAGCATGAACTGGACTTGAACTCACAGCGACCGCATTGGTGCCACAATTTTATATTACACCAACGTGCGACAATTTTACACTACTCCAACTAACCACAATAATATTATATCACAAGCGTGCAACAATTTTACACTGCACCAACTTACCACAATTTTACTTTACAACCGTTTGCCAAAATTGCGTATTACACCAGCTTACCACAGTTTTGGAAATATCCTTTCGAAGGATCAACTTCATTGTACTTTATGTCGTAACCGGTATTGCGTATTGTCCTCTTCAAAGAATTCTCGTTCAACTCTCCTGAGGAGAAGGCAATCAACGAAGCCACCACCAGGAGTCCAATCATCTTTGTATTCAGGCAGTTCGTCTGTGTAACTGTGGTTTGGAAAATATGAGGATCTGCAACATCAAGGAAATAAAATTTTTTTTTTCTTTGTCTAACACTGAATAAACCAACATAGTTCCTTTTGTTCCTTTATTTTTCTTTAATTTCAGTTTTGTGACTTAATTACCAAACTTATTCTATATTTATTTACACAATTTAAAGCCGGACTCAAAACGTTTACCCTAATATACATACACAATGGTAATCAGGTTTATTCTGGTCTACATAATGTAATGCCATTTACAGCTACATATAGGCATCAGATCATGACAGTTTATCCTCCCAACAATTAAACCTATTGACAATTTATCTTCCTGGTACTAAAAAAAAAAAAAAAACAGGATTTCCTATTTTTTCTCATAGGGTTTGGTTAGGCCCAACAAACAGTTTTTTAAGGTTAGCCTGGTCACTTTGTCAACAGAAAGCAAGTGAAGATATAGTAATTAAGTTGATGTTCACAGCTTCATGCTATTTTGGCCAATAATTACTGGTAATTTATTGCATCAAATGTTGTCATATGATAGTTGTGAATACACTTCATGGTATAATCTGTAAGTAGAACAGCTACTGCTCTATCTATTAGGGTGGTTATCTCACCAGTCCATCATGCAAATGGTGCAGTCCATTAGCAAAAATGACTTTACCATTACTGCCCCCTTGAAATGAGATTGTTAGATCCAGAGGATGTGGGTTCCTGCCAAGCAGGAAGTAGGGTCATGATTCAAATTCATCACTCTATACATTGCTCTATATACAGATGATCATGGGTTAAGGCTAGCCTTTACTTCAACAGTACTAAGCCATTAATTTTTTCAGTATCTATTTCAATATTAACTGTTTAATGCCATTCTAAAGAATTTTTCACTTATATACTATATCATTCAGTTTTACATAAACAGAGGTGAAAGTAAATGACAACCAAACAGCCCAGATCGATCAATGATTACTAGCGGGGGACTTTGCCAATTCTATTAGGGTGTTCTATTTCCCTATAACCATGTGACTGCACAGTTGCAGACTCCATCCTCGATTAATTTGAGACAATAGCTTGTGTTCCAGTAGATACAGAACTGCAGCTCTCCTTGACGGAAAGCTGTCAGAGTGAAAGATGCAGACAACTATTCGTGTCTATAGCTGCAAGAATACACATCATAGTATAATGTCCAGCAGCTGAGTCAACTGCCCGATTTCATTTGCTCTTGCTCTGGTACTCTCTATGACCACATTTAAAAAGATCAGCGGTCTTGCTATAACCTTCCCTGTTTTCATAATTAAGCCTACACATATTTAATTACGCCAAATTACACGCTGTGCTAGAAAATGACTCCTGTGTCTGTCTTTTCAGTTTTTGAGTGACTGATCGACGGGGATCAAGTTACCTCCATTCTGTAGGGTTATATTTCAGGAAGAAAATGTTTTCGTTTTACCTCTATATTGTTAAGGGTAGCCCATGATAGTGAAAGTAAAAACAACTGATAACATTAGGCTACTGGGCCATGGATACAGGTGTACCTATACAACTGATAAACTGATGAAAGTTTTCTTATTACATTCCTAGTATATTACACAAGGCTAGAAAACTAAGAATGGAACTTACATGTTAAGGACAGTCTACGTCGTCTGAAGTCATCCGGAATTATCAATACG
This sequence comes from Acanthopleura granulata, assembly GCA_016165875.1. Classification (NCBI taxonomy): domain Eukaryota; kingdom Metazoa; phylum Mollusca; class Polyplacophora; order Chitonida; family Chitonidae; genus Acanthopleura; species Acanthopleura granulata. Next base: position 15,882,630 of record JABBOT010000080.1, on the reverse strand, counting down.
GACATACGCCGTCGTGTGAAGTTGATATACCCACAAGTCACGTGCTCGAAAGAGGGTTTAAACGGGTGGGAGACGCAGCAATATTATGTTTCAACCATGAAGATTATGTGTGCGTGTGTGTGTTGCTCCAGGGAGTGTGTGGTGATTAGGGGTGGGGGTGGGTGTGGGGCTGGGGATGGAATGCCATTCTGTTTTGCTATGTTTGTAAACAAAATTCCCCATTACGTCTGGCATAAATTTATGCCTTGATGAGCGCGACGTGAACCGGACTGACGGGCACATACTCGGGACCCTTGGACTTGTAGGTGTATTAAAGATGAGGCCATCCTGGGTTTTTCCGGAGGCGCATTTGTTTGGTCAAAAAATTATAGTGAAGGACCAAAATACATGTATATAACATGTCCACGCCCCGAGCATTTAAATGACACATGTTGAACGCACGGCTGTTTAGAAAATCTTTTTAGATCGGCTATTACATATATCTATAGGGCCTATTTATATAGCCTTATTCTGCAACGCTCTACCTCGTGAAATCAATACGGTACTCGGCACTGAAGGCTGTATATTTTTAAAATCTACCGGTATGATAACAAACTTTTCGCACAATTTACCGGTAGGCGTAATAGATTGCTAAACATTAAGTCGGTGGATAGTCCATCCAATGGATATCCTTAATTATACCATGATGTAGTCCTGTTCGGATCAATACACAGTTTAAAATTGATGTTGCAAAAATTAGATATGTCGTACATTTACACAACGTAACATTTGTTTGGTATCCGCATGCATTTGTTACACCAGAGATCCAATAAACAGGGATAAGTCTAAATACATGTATGGTGTACGTATCATAAATATTTTTTTTAAACAACGTATTTAAATGAATGTGCATAGATGCCACCATGCGTCGTCTTACATTGTAGCTCATTGTAGGTATATGTACATGTATATATGGTGCTGTTCCCACTGTTAGGGCACAGGTATGTTCTAAAATAGAACTAATCCTACTATGGGCTATGTGCCATGCACACCAGGCCCTAACTGACACCATGTGTCGTTGCTCTCTGGGTAACGTGGTAGTATAAAGGTTTTATCGCCATATGAATTTACTTGGCAAGCGTCATACACAGACTATGGCCATCACTTCCTGTATCACTTCTCGGCAGTTCCTTGTTGGCTTGGTTCCACCAGCAACCTGCGGATGGTCGTGGGTTTCAGTCGGGGCTCTACCCGGTTTCCACCCACCATAATGGGAGAGTGAAATATTCTTGAATACGGCGTAAAACTCCAGTCAAATAAATAAACAAATTATGGCCCTACACACAGTTCCGTGAACTGGTCTCATATCTACAACACCAAGGGCCTCACATTACTTAAGTATGTTGGTGACACATACATCATGTATGTAACATCGTCCTTAACGTTGCATGAATCGTACAATTCAAGTGTGTACGCCTTATATTAAGAAGTAGCCTTACGCCTTATATTCAGAAGTAGGCGTAATTAATGAGGCCATAAAAAATTATAACTGTAATGAAGTGTTTCGTGTAGTGACATGGCCACTCTCTCTAGGACAGAGCAGCTCAGAGCTGTCGCCTCGAGACCATAGGGCTCTGTCATTGAGAGAGTATGACACGGCACCCCGTACTTTGAATCATGCATTACATGTGCATGTATGAATGTAACAGACTTGCATAAATAATAAGCCAATACCACCAATGAATTTGTACAATTGGAGTTTTGAACTTGGCATTCATACTCGGGTATTTCGGGCTTGTAGTATAGCCTAAAATTATAATACGTATTCAGGCCTTAAATATATGCATCAATTCGATAAAATTTCATACTGTGGTACAATTTTGAGCATCTGTGTGATCAAATATTTTGCTTTGTGAAGAAAATTTGAATCGTAAATCATAAATGACTTTGTAAGATAGATCCTATATGATGTGAAAATTGCATCGTTAGTATTTGCATATGTAATTCATGCTCCTCGAGTGTATCGGTGAGTACACAGGTAACTATTGAGACTGAGTACACAGGTAACCATTGAGACTGAGTACACAGGTAACTATTGAGACATCGGACTGGGAAAATCACTGACAGGAAAAAATGTATAATTCAAATTTTATGTCCGGAATGGATACCTTTTCCCGCGCATTGGCGATTCGGTTCCAAACGACTTGACTATTGTTCTCTTGCAATGCACGAGCAATACGTTTGCCCACAAAACGTCATCGTAAATGCAGTAATGAACAATAGACTACACAGCTTTGACCCAAATTACCTTTAGGTGGAAATGTTCCCCAATCGAGAGGTATGCGATTTAAGAAAAGCCACTGCATAAAAATGTCAACATCCAGGGCATGTGCTCACCAAGCTTCCGGCGGTAAGACCGGAAATTGCCCTCACGCTGGTCAGTGCACTAAACAATGACAGTGTCATATACGTGTATCCAAGCACTGAAGCAGATAATGAAAAGACTTGCGAAATGTTGAATAATTCTAATCTCACACAAGACGTCCATAGATGCCTGTATAAAACTTGAGCCTTAATTTCTGGTCAAGATTTACCCCATAAGACAGCCGTCGAGGAGTTAGAATCAGTAAATTGCCAAAGGTCACCACAGTTGATCACTGTATCGTACTGGAAGAGAAAAAATCTACGATTATGGTGTTTAGAGCTTAAAATCAAATAAATTATCTTTACTATATCTACGATATATAGTTAGCTATTACATATATAGTAAACAATAGTCCACTTAAGACACGATTACCTACAGAATAATGTAGAATGAATGTAGGTTACATACATATTATAAATCTACACATGGATGATGGCACTAACATTTTGACTTCCATCGCTCTCGCTCAGTTTTAACTGGGTTTAACGCAATTACCCAGAAACCTTTCCAAAATGGTCAAGATTTTTTCCTACTATATATACTTAACATGGGCACATTGTGTAAGCATGGAACTAGTAACTTCAGTTTAACGCGGGTACAGGAAGCAAACTTCCTGCAATTACGCTCATATATACATCGTACCGAAAAGCATGGCGAGACATACCCGCTGATACTGTGAACGTAATGTTACAAGCGTTCTTTCTGTCTTCTGCTATAGACTACGAGCTGCTATTAAATCTGTATACGTCACACGTCGGAAAATAGCGCAGGTTGGCCTCAGGCACTAGAGTTTCCTCCTCCACCCACAGAACCGATCCCATCGTGTAAGTGAAAAATATATGAAGTATGGCATTCAGAAGAATCAAACGAATGAATGATTATAATTGATACCGTATTTAGCACCATATTTAACACCAATTAATCAAACAGTCAACTAATCAGTCCCTGTATTTGCCATTAAAGAGACCTTTGTGAAAATATTATACCCCAGGGCCTCTGCACCTTCATTATATCAAGCCATCTCCGTGTATCGCTACCTGTTTATGACTCCGTATTCTGCCTTGATCACTAGGTGAGTCCACTCCAGCCGGATACTGAAAAGCAGTCATCGTCATCCAATCAGCTACTTACCTGCTCGGCTTGGCAATGAATTTATGCTCGTAGTAAATTTCAAACCTGTCAATCAAGTAAACTGAAAGCTCTTAAACACATGGCGGGCAAGCATTACAGGTTGATCGAGCCGTATACCTATTGTCAAGCACGGTATTGTACATAGAACATTTAACTCAGAGTACCAAGGCACAGGGGGTAACTAAGTCTGGCCCGTTTCCGACTGGTCTGACCTCTTCATTCATAGGATGACTTGTTCAATGATGAAAAGGTTTCATTTTATTCTATCTTCAAGATTGCAGGCTTCAAGGAGTATGTTGACAAAACGTCTTAATATGACAGCAAGCCAGCATCTGCCTGCTTATGCCGGTTTTGTTCCCATCCTTAATTAGAGGTGTGGAAAACTCTTGTGATTCTAAGATTTTAACTGCCATCGGCTGTGTGCCCGAAAACATGTTGTTTTGTCTTTGCTGTCCATCAATTAGGGGATCCGCTTTTTGATTAGATCATATATTTACACTAATATTCATCAGATATCGGGGTGGATCAGTTATTTCTGCGTGCTGGGTCAAGGCAGAAAACGTAGGTATAGGCAAAGTGTCTGACCTGAAAAAAGGAAGATGGGGCCTCTGAGGTTAGAGATTTTGTTTTGTTGTACCTTACTCCTCTAAGCGTTTAACCTGTTTTTCTTCTCTGAAGGCACAGCTAAGAATTTCACCTCCATATGGACCTCAAAAGGGGTGTCCACAGGAGGATCCCTAAAGTCGACATTAACTTCGTCACAAGTAATTGTACAGTAGGCCTATGCCTACTACTACCATGTGCAACAAGAGGTCCAGAACAGGAGATCAGGGATCAATTCCGGGTCGGGTCATACCAAAGATCTTTAAAAATGCGTAGTACTTGTTGCTATTTCGCTTGGCGCTCAGCACTGAGAAGTAAGAGTAAGGAAATAAGATCGGTCAGCCCTGTGTCAGTGTAATGTGACTGGGTGGGGAGTCATGTCTGGTGTGTTCCAAACACGATGAACATACGGCCTCTAGCTATGGGTTAAAAGAACAGATCACAAAAAGAACAGATTTTTAGAAAGTAGGCATCATCTGATACGCAGTTTCGTTCCAGTTCGAAATATGGTCTTGTTTGGGCGTGTTTTTACAATGATTGAAACGGAAATAAAGGTTGAGGTGCTATGGTGGACTTCTTAGACCATATTGAAGCACAGTGACGACAGATTCTTTTTTTCGGCTAAACTTGCTGTAACTATTATCTTTCTACATTAAAATACAGATATAGGTGTTGTCCTACATATATATTTATGTAGAACGTAGACATATACCAGTAAGAGGATGTTTTGCAGCTAAAAAGAATGTGACTTCACTGTGACTCAATGTCGTCCAAAAAGTCCATCGTAGCACCTCTATTTCTACTTTAATCAATGTAAAAAAAAATGCAAAAAAAAAAAAAAAAAAAAATAATAATGATAATATCTGGAATCAGCACGAAATTGCCTTTCAGATGATGTCTATTTTCTAATAAATTGGTCTGTTTGTTTTTTTTGTTCACAACATGAACATCTATGCCGACCAACAAAGGAATGCAGAAACTGTGACATTCTCACCTGGGGAATCCGTTCTATTATGACAAACCAAGAAAAGCAAGTTCTTAACTCCCTTTAACACTTCTTGGAGTAGGAGGAAGAAGATGACGTAACTTCCGCGCCTCCATAAAATGACCGTGATGTTCACTGTAGGGTATACCCGTCATGTAACCGGACGCCCACCAGATTCTTGATTCAAGAATTGTGATCTTTCAGCTGTTCCATGACCATATCTGGCAGTTTCTCTTTTACAGGATTCATCACTATTCCTTTGCCATAAATGAACTTTTCCATTCGTGTTTTTTCCAGGAAGTGACATTTGTTTCGATGACATTATTTGTTTGCAAGTGACTCATATCTTACTGACTCCTTTAAAGATATTTAAAGACAAATCCATTTAAATTGTTCCAACCGTTTGCAAAGTTAATCACTGTTTAAAAATGGTTTCGTAACATGCTGTTTTGGTGAAATCATGTCTGAATAATGTTCTTAATGATGAAGAATGACACATTCCTTTTATATTTATTTATATTTCTTTGTCAAGAAAGAACTTCTTAACTTTCTAGTAAGTTTCTTATCTCAAAGTAGGAGGGAGATATAGGAAACCGGGTAGAGCCCGGATGGGAAACCCACGACCATCAACAGGTTAATGACAGACCTTACCACGCACGGCTGGAGAGGAAGCCACATGAGCTTGGCTTGAACTCATGGCGGCCGCATTGGTGAAAGGCTTCTGAGTCATTACGCTGCACTACCACACTAACACCTCGGTTCATTTTTTCATGTTTTCGTGTATACATGTGTTAAATGTGATGAAAACACAGTACTTTGCTTAAACGAGTAATTCTAGACCAGCGCATTTAACATCATTTTTTTTTACTAAATTCTGCTAGCCATGGTGCAAGGGAGTGTCAACTTGTTACTTCTTAAACACTTACACGAATAATTAGAACATATCCATAGCTGAGGTAAACTGACAAGAGGATAGATTTCACCGGTAGCGTGTGACAATTTGCCAACTAACACACTGTCGTCGCTGCTCTGGCTTTGTTCTCTATGCTGTAGCCTTTTATATTATGTACCTCGCAATGGATATCTATCTCTCGTGTGCTGTGTTTGAGCCAGTACAAGTCACTGGTGTCTCGAAACTCCATTCTCGCTACACCAGAAGTCCTCTTCTGTAGCGAATAGGAAACGAAACTTGACACTGTGAACTCCAGCTAGTCTCATAATTCATGAATTCTCAGAATATAACACTGCCATACGCACCCCCACAACATGCAGGCTTAACACATATAAAACAACATTTGATGACTTTTCATGACGAAATCTCCCAATAACGCTAGAAGCTACCACACTAAAACAAATATGAACTACACCTGAACCAGAACTACACCATTAAACAAGAGAGTTTGTAGAGTTCATAATCAGACAGGAAAGCTCTAAAACAAAATCCAATAATGACCTTTCAAGTGATAAAAATACATACGCCATTACACTAGCATTAGTACGGACTTGCACATGTATACATATGTAATTACGCTGAGAAAAGAAAATTCTGTGACGTTTCCATGCTGACTATATCCAAAATTTTATATTACCAGGCGGCGCTGTCACACACTATGCAGCTTGAATCGCCTGCTGGCCCGAAACTCGCCTGCAAATCACACCGGAAACTTCAAAGTCACACCATGCACTTGCGCGGCCACATTTCCATTATCAGATATTAATGTTGTCGAATATCCAACAATTTATAAAGGCGTCCAAGCGTTTCCGTATGTAACGCTCATATACATGTAGCAGGTGCTTCATTCCCTTTCCTCAAGCATCTTAAAATGCTATCTCTGTAAAACACCCACTTCCTACCGTATGTAGATCTACAACTGCTTTTTTTTGTCTCATGTTATATTCACTACAAATGTGTATGACAGTGCTCACTATCGTCCAAGGTCGGAATTTTTACATTCACCTCATAGGAGATTACGTGGTGTATATTTAATGAGAATATGATGAGTTTAGCACTTGAACTGTTGCTGTGAGCCATCAACTGATTCAAATTCCAGCAGGCTATTCATCCAGCGATTACTTACAAGCAGTCGGCCGAAGGTGACCTTTTTGTGGCTGGTGCAAAGACCGTCACTAGACAAGTATATAGTTGTTTCACGTTGAAGTCCATGGTGTATTTTTTTTATTGTGAATATGATCAGTTTAGCACTTGTATTTTTGCTGTGAGCCATCAGGCGATTCAAATTCCAGCAGGTTGTTCATCCGGTGATTCCGTAAAAGCGCCACTGTAGACCGAAAGTGGCCATTTTGTGGCTGGTAGACAGACCGTCACTAGACAAGTATATAGTTGTTTCATTTTGAAGTCTCTCGTGTGATTAGTAGACGAGTTTTTTGCCAGCAGACGATGCAGTGTGGACAGTATATGAGAGCGCCCCCTATTGACGAACTATAATAATTACATTCACCTCATGGAGGATGACGTGGTGTATATTTTGTGTGAATATGATCAGTTTAGTGTGATTGCTATGGGTCTAATGCCAGTCGTAATGTACCGGTAGATTTATTTTATGCCCCCTTTCGAACTGCCAACAGTCTAACGCCAATCGACGGCTAACTTCACAGACTTAACGCAGGTTACTTCTGTCTACGTCTGGCCTTTGCTACCTGCTGAGTTCCGGTTGCACAAACTGGTGGTGTTAGAAATAATAATAACACGAAGGAATCGTCTTTCGGCATCCTGACCAATCGACCGTGTATAGCATATTGCAACATAGGGGCCTACATCCAGAATACCGGTTACAATGTACATGTAGCCTGCGACTAGAAATTCAGATCAGACCAATGACAACTTACATCATTTGCATCTTCAAAATATTTTGACCTAAAATAATTTTGATTTTGATTGGTATAAACAATACTGGTTAATAATTTAATCAGCTGTTTAATTATTTGCATACAGTAACTACATAAATGGAACAAGGTTTACCTTTCATACAGGGAACAGCGCTGGTTTACTTGCAATTTAATAACCTTTAATGCTTTCTCGCATTTACATTTGAACTGGGCTCATTCCAATGTGTGACAGTCGTCAAAGATATACAATCAGGAAGGTAACAGATACAAGCATAGAGCGATAACAGGCAAATAAGGGAGAGCTTAACTGAAACCGATCGCGTTTGGCGTGGCAGCAGGCATGTCATGGATACCATTGTCAAATAACATCTGGCAGTATACCAAATAGTCACACCCTTCACGCATTTATACATTACGGTATATTACACTACGGTTATGGCAGATATCAGAAAGACTCACCACTCCCGTTTCAGTCATCTATACCTGTTGTAGGCTTACAATTATCCATATATTGAGTAACGGCGATCAGCAAAACTTCAGTCACCTAATGACCCAGCCGAACGCAGTGACGGAGTCATAACAAAATACATGACACAAAATCAAACAAAAACACTGACCTTCGCGCTTACAGTCTAACAAAATACATGTCAAATTGATCAAGACTTTTACATACCTGCAGGGTTAACAGATACAAGTATCGAGCGAAGACAGGCAAAATAAAACTGTGATAAGCTGACCATATAATTTGGGGGTCCTGAAGTACTGGTACTATTGTCGCAGGCAAGTAGGTAAAGGTCCAAAGGTGAACAAGGCCCCGGATGTTCTGACCTTTTAGATAGCCGGAGATACACTTTAGGCGATTTCGGTAACTAAAATTTCGACACACCTAAATAATTCCAAATTTGTTAAGGCGTTTTAAGGATACATTTAGCTGAACGGCATGTGTATATTATAAACCAATTTAGAAGGATATTCGCTGGCTCGAATCCAAGTCAAGCTGCTTTCTCCTTGAGTGAAGTACCTGAATTATAGGCCCAAAAAAGCATCCCTGCTCATACAATAGGTGGAGGTCCAGAGGACGCGTAGGCCCCTGAAGCTCTGGTTTTTCAAGTAACAGGAGTTTTTGGACAACTAAAATTGGAATAAACTAACCTTTCGGGAAATTGTCTTATAATTTGGGGGTACTGAAACACTGGAACCATTGTCGCAGGCAAATAGGCAAGGGTCCAAAGGCGACCAAGGCCCCGGAAGCTCTGGCCTTTATATAGCCGGAGACTCCATTTGGAAGATCTTTCACTGAATAATATGATGATAGGACACCGAATAAAAAAACCCATATTTTCCCTGCTGAGTGGAAGATCATATAATTTGACATGGTGTTAAAGGTGCAATTATACTACCTGTATATCTCAGTCCAATACGCGATGGTCCAGGGGCCACCTAGGCCCCAGAAGGCCTGGCCTTTGCAGCCAACCGGAGAAAAGTTTCCTGCCATTTATGCATGTTTTGATGGTAAGCGGGGATAAACATATTGTCCTATATCCTACCCATATTTGTCCTTTTCATGTTCATATGAGTTGAAATCATTTCACACTTGGCACAAAAAATGGGGGGGAGGGGGCGCAAAAGCATACTTTTGCCCCCCCCCCCCCGGCTCTTCGAACGTTCAATAACAGATGCAAATCTGAGGCACCATTTTAGAAAATGCCTGCACTCAAACGAGTTACATTTTAACATCTGTAACGTTGATATGCATCCTTAATCATTTACCAATAGCTCCAACTCAAATATTCGGAAATTAGTAAGGGACATTCTGTGAACTCACCCACCTGTTATCTGTTGATGTTTTATGTCTGTGTTTTCACGTGTATTCATGTTTAAAAAGTATTAATTGCTCTTGGGATTCAGTTAGAACAAGAAGAGCTCAGCTTTACTGCAGAAAATTTTGCATAAAAACCCAACAAAAATTACAACAACAAAAAAGACACAAACAAACGAACAGCAAAAAAAAAAAAAAGCAAAACAAAACAAAAAAAACAAACAAACAAAAAAACAACAAACTGAAGCAAAATTAGGAAACACAATAAGCAAAAATTCAAATGTTTCGCACTGAATTCAGCCGGAACCGATTGGGGTAAGGGAGACAACTCCGGACACAGCCCATCCACAATTACACCTGCTGGCCAAGTACAGTGATGTTGGCTTTTCCACACATTACTTCTTTGTTGTTCTCGTTGAAAACCATTAGATTAAGCTGATAAGCTACCTGAATATCAGAACAGAAAAAGATTAAGAATATATTTTTGGTAACAGCATTCAGAAACTTTTTATCTGCGCCTGTATTCGAATTTAATATACTGACAGGTATTGCATACCGACGACCGACCAATTTGGCCAGAAGAAGTGTTGGCTCTGTGGCGACCACTTGGTCGCTGGGGTACTCCCTACCTTCTATCGCCAAGATCTCCCAAATCACGGATCCTTTCCACATAACATTGACATGGCTGTGTTCCTTAGTAATTTGCCTTCATGCTGGTATATAATATATACATAAATAGTCAAGCGTTGATACTCCAAAACGGACACAAATCTATTTTTCACTTCTAAACATGGATAATCAGGGTATGAGCCACTTCTCAGATGATGCTTTTTTTCTTGTATAAGGCACGAGATTCGCCAGTGTGACGCGAAGGATCATAGCTATACCGAGTCCAATAGTAATGGAGGGGTGCATGGATGGATGCGGTCTCCAGTAAAAGGCATCGGACGTTTTCAATATTGCACAAATTCCATTTGTTTCGGTTTAATGGTAATAAAATGCGTTTTCATGCCACAATGCATTTACCGCATTCTCCATTGCTCGATGGCTTGCAGGAAAATGCACCCAATGAGATGACTGCAAGCTCTGACTGGTGTTTTATGTCATGGAGTGATAGGTCATGCTACTGACCCCTCGCGTCACATTGGGCTTCACGCAAAGAGCCTTGGGAAGTGTGTCATGCCCTGGTTATCTGTGCTGACAGGGAAGTGAGAAGAAAAAGAGATCTGTAGTCGTTTTGGAGTCTATGCGTGTACTATACACCAGCGTGAAGACAAATTACCAAGTCATGCCAATGTTATGTGAAAAGGATCCGTGGAGATTTAGGCGATAGAAGAGAGGGCGTACCCAGCCATCAAGCGGTCCCCACAGAGCCACCACTTCTACGGGCCAAATCGGTCTGGCGTCTGTATTCAATACCTCTCAGTATATTAAATACGCATGCAGACACAGGTTGGGTTGAACTATTTTTATGTGTGCCTCAAAATTTCAGAAGGTTAATAACAATACTAAAATACCAAAAAAAAAATTTAAATAAATATATAAATAAAAACAGCATGGAGAAAACCAGAGAAAAGTTGGTGACACTTTTCGCCAGGTACCGGACAATCACCAGCCTGAATTGGTCACAACCCAAACCACAGAACTGTACTGGCTTGAATGTGACCTGCCTTGGGGCTGAGTAGCTAGCATGTGATGTGATTGGCTAGGGCATGATGGGCTGTGACTTGATGGGTCAAGGCCTGATCAACTTTATCCTGCTTGTTTGAGGAAGATCGACAATGGCCTGATTGGTCAGGGGCTGATTGACTGGTTGATTTGTTTGGCTAGGGGCTGACCGCCTGTGACTTCATTGGTCAGGGGGTGATCGACTGTGACCTGATTGGTCAGGGGCTGATCAACTTGTGATCTGACAGGCGAGGGGCTGATCGACTGTGTAAAACACCAATCAAATAAATAAATAAACAGTACACTCCTTAAAGCCAGCTGAATCTCATTTTTCGTTTAATTTGAGTACGGACATATTCCCCCGTAAACGACGCCCGCTGAACTGAGCTACAACACACACAGTGCATATTGTATTGAGAAAAACATCCGTAGTGAGTTTTGTAAAACCGACCCCTGGTCTTTTACATCATACTTTTAATGTCTGCGTCATGAAATGAAAACTACATGTATATACATGCAAATGGGCCAACGCTAAAAATGGCATAGAATAAAACAATTAGCCTAAATAGATCAAAATTTAAATTAATTATAGTTTAATTGTAATTTAATTTTTAATTTTATTTCATTTAATTTCTTATTTCTTTTAAGAGAATTTCCCACAGCCTAATAACCTCAACAATCATTTGTGTATGAAATACCGTAGGTTTTAATGAACACTTACTGGGGGGAATCCTGCCAACACTGTATCTGTGTAAGTAACATGAACAAATTCTGTAAAAGAAAGCATGAGTGTATCATTAAAGTGACAAGGATTTATTAACCATGAAACAGAAGCTGTACAGCCAGACAATGCTGCTGTCATACAATGAAATTATTTATTTATTTGATTGGTGTTTAAGGTAGTACTCAAGAAAATTTCACTTATATGAGGGACAGCAAAGGTGAACACCGAATAAGCTGGGTGTGTATTCATAGTGACAACACTGGTGAGAGACTCCGGAGTAACTGTTCTGCGCAACTAGGCTAAGTTGCGGAAAAACTCTCACCGCACCAGAGTAAACCACGAACATTTGGCGAGTTACTGGCTAACTCTCACGTGTTGATGCAAGGCAAGGAGCCTCGAATAAGCTTCATGTAAGACCACACTAGAAGCACAACCAAGGCACCACTTTGTCTTTAAGGCCCTGTGCACAATGAAAATAGGGGAGTCTGGGAATCCTCCGTCTGAGAATGGGATTCGGCCCACATCTAGTGTCAGCATGCACCCAGCCATGCCCAGTTAATCTCACTGAATTCATTATTTTCCTGCCATTGTTGTTACATTCTCCCTCTACGAACTTCTCATACGCCAAATAATTAAACTGTATTCCATTGTTATAATCACAAACAACCACTGGCCGACATATGTCAATGGATTTCTCTCTGGATTCAAGCACATACCACCATGGTGCAAAATGAACAGTGTACTGTAACACTGAGTGTGAAAGACACCAATATCCCCTTTCGTTCAAACTACAGAAGCACACTGGAAGCTGTCTCATATAACATTCTTACGACCTCGACTAGATAATACATCTCCTGAACGAATAACAACTCAGTTCACAATAATTTAATTATTAAGGAAAGAAATACCAAAATTATTAGTGCATCAAAATACATTTATTTATTTATTTATTTATTTATTTCATTGATGTTTTAAGCCTTACGCAAAAATATTTCACTTATACAACGGCCGCCAGCATTATGGTAGGAAGAATCTCAACAGGGTCCAAGTACATAATTTCATCAGAAAATTTCCACAGTGGCGAATATGTGTGTGGCAAGTCAGTCCGAGGTTGCTCAGACGTTGGGATTTACATTAGAGATCGCTCAATTTCCACGCCTGAGACCTGTCCTAGTCTCTACCGTGTGGCGTTGCGGTCTGACTTTTGGACAGGCCTTCTAGACCAAGACACAGATATAACAATATCACTTTGGGACAGATGATTGGAGCGTCCCCACTCGAATGGATGGAATGGAGCCCTCGTGTTCAAGAGGGTTAGCGGGCTATAGTGCAGCACAGTGACCCAGGTGCCTTTCACCAATGCGGTCGCTGTGAATTCAAATCTGGCTTCCTCCCAGGCCGTACGAAGACGGTCCTCCAGCAACTTACGAATGGTCGTTGGTTTCCGTCGGGCTCTGCCGGTTTCTTCCCACCATAATGTATAAGTGAAATATCCTTGAGTACGGCGTAAAACACCAATCAAATAAATAAATATAGATGGATTTACCTTTAGCCTTGAGTGGACAGTTAAGCTGGGGCAGAAACTCCTTGGCTTTGGCACACGTCATGTCGTATTTAGAACGTATGAACGGTGTTTCAGGCATTTCTTTCAGATACATTTCCAGTATTAACGTACCTTTGTGCCAGTCATACGCTAAAACACAAAATAACACAAGATACACGTAAGACGTCTCACAAAGTTAGTCTGACAATAGATTCCGTGCAATAAAGGTCACGTGACCGTTGATCAGCCTGGCAACGCAGTGCGTCCGCCATGTTTGGGGACAAGCTATATCACTGACAGGTAGGGCTCTATAGGCTCGTGAAGACACTGGGTGCAGACTTAGAACTGTGTATTGGAGTTTCCTCCGTATTTTGACAAATTGTCCGCTGATGGAAGTAAAGAGATACGGGAAAACAAACTCTGTTATTTACTGAAAAAGATCTATCGGACAACACTTAGGCCTAATTAGTCCATTTAAGATGAGCGTGCCGATTGGAAGCATGGTGTGTTTGTGACCCACACATTGACATCTCGCATGCTGATAAATCCCCAAACACTATCCCCAAACTGATAAGCTTATAGCGTCATATTCATGAGGTCATTATGTATGAGCTGATGTGTATTTATGAAACAATAGCTTTCACTATATACCATTATGTGGACAAATTGTAAAAGATTAAATTGCCATTGCAGTTTGAGGGATAAGAAATTAAGGGTCTATGTCAATTTATATGTATAATTGTTCTGACGGAGCCCGTGAATGCTCAGGTCTACTAACATGCATAGTGACAACTATTCTTTTATGGCACATGCATTAAATAAGCCTAAACCTCTGCACAATACCTATATAATTTGTACCTTAGACTGGGTTTCAAGAATTGTGGACAAAAGAAAACACGCCTAAATGTCTGTTTTCTTTATTACATGTACATGTAAGTGTGTCATTTCGTATGTGTTTTTTCCGTCGTGTAAAAGAATGTTACGTGTTAAGTGTGACTGCATTCATCTACGGGCTTCTGAGTCATTCTATTTCATCATTTTCACCCAATGTCAGAAAAGGTGGTTGTCATTCTCATGTATACCTGTCCACAGTATTGTCTATTCCGCTCCCTATCGGACAGACGTGCACATCTCCAAACAGCACATGTGGAGATCATTTATATGGACATGGACTTCATAATAGCATGTGTATTGTTTATCCACTCCAGGCGTTAACCAACGTGGCGGCGCCTCGGTTTGAGGGAGGTAATGACGCGTATTGCACACAACCTATATTTAGTAGAGATATTACACAGAAACCAACATAGACAGACAGACACAAATTAATATCCATCGTTAAAACTGATGCCTGGGATATACTGAACGGTGTATTTGATCTATAATTCCGTTATAATTAAGTTACTCATTTTACCTGACTCCAAGAGCCCAAGTGATCTTAGAAAGGTGTTTTAAGGTTTATGAAAGAGACATCATGATATCTTGGCCAAATATAAGTTTCAGCATCAAGATTGCCTCTAAACACACATTTTTCCAAACCAAATTTAGAGAAAAGCCTTCCAGAAAGTTAACATGTACACGAATGTCTTGAAGACATACAGATCTCTTGGAAACAAGGAAGATAACATGTACACATACAGTAAGCTATAACGGTACGTAGTTTTCCTTGAAACAAGGAAGTTAACACGTACACACGAAGTCAAATGCCATAATGCCAAAAGGATATTTATATATTACTGCTTAATATATAAGATTTTTTTGCAGTCATAACTGGATTTATTTGTGGATTTGAAGCGAAACCTGAGCAATTGCCCGATATTTCCACGAAGTAATATTCAAAGTAAGCCTTCCGTATTTTACCGGAAATAGCTCTACCCGGTAGCTAATACACTTTCAAAAAGTACCTGTCTTGGTATCTTGGTATTTACAATTTGTGTGCAATAAATAATTTTTTAGTGTATATTTGTGTCCAAATATCAATGAGCATTGCCATATATATGGACTTACGCCGTTTGTCAAAGTTTGTGCAAATGGACATTTGAAATTTTGATTGTGTTCTCTGTGAAAGGCCATCGTGACGCCATGACGTTGCAGAAAGGTTGAACATATGCTACCAATTCGTGGAACATTCTCCTGACTTACTTGCAATAATACTGATTATGACTGGTCATGTGCTAAGGCTTACTTAATTGAATGCCAGATCGGAAAATGGACCGCCTTATATAGGTTTAATACTTGAATTTAATAAGTTATGATACAGAAATTCTGGAGCATAGTATCTTAAAACAAGATTTTAGGTGAACACAATATACGCCCGAACAGTTACATTCATTTGAAACGTATAAACAAATACCAGCAGCATTGTGATAAGTATAAAGCGTGAGGTGAAGTACTTCATGGGTTTTGATGAAAAGTACACATAAAACCATAAGTTTGGAAAGAAATGGTTTCAAAAATATGTGTATGTGAATAACAGTACTCATCCTGTTGCAAGGTTTGAGGTGGGGGCACTACTTATCAGAGATGTAGCCAGGACATAAAACTCTCAAGTCATATTTATTAACATAGCATATATTGGGGAAATTGTAATCTACTTACCATAGCTATCAGAGATATGAAACAAATGTGAGCGACTCATCCTTAGATTTGTATTAAAATTAAAGCTCCACACGCAAAACAACTGGAGTTGTATCTATTTGTAAAGTGTATGAAAGGCTAAAGGCAATCTGGTTACCACGGCAACGGCTAAACATGACAAAAATGTGTCATGGCACATCTGTATCTAAGTATCCACCAAGAATTAAACTAAATATGGCCCGGACACGAAGTTCATACGTAACTATATAGTACACAGTATACAGTATATAGGTAAATAGCAATTTGATTACCATGGCAACCATGGACATGGGCAAATGTGAGACGCAAATACCTCGTCATCAGTGTATATATGTATGCACCAAAAATTAAAACTGTACATGGAAAACAACTGGGGTTGTAGACCGGATACCCAATCAAATCTATTAATACAGTACATAAATGGTGATCTGGTTACGATGGTAACCACAGAAGTCGACAAAAGTGAGTTGCGACAAATGAGCATATCTGCGT
Source organism: Acanthopleura granulata (assembly GCA_016165875.1). Classification (NCBI taxonomy): domain Eukaryota; kingdom Metazoa; phylum Mollusca; class Polyplacophora; order Chitonida; family Chitonidae; genus Acanthopleura; species Acanthopleura granulata. The sequence continues at coordinate 15,865,801 of JABBOT010000080.1, read as the reverse complement.
CCATGCATTCACCAAAATTACAACTGCACATGGAAAACAGTTGGAGTTGTGGACCAGGCACGAAACCATATGTATTTATATAGCATATGTAGTTTTAATGGCAATCTGGTCACTATGGCAACCGTAAAAATGTGAGTCGCGATACATCGCCTCATCTATATCTAAGTATCCACCAAGAATCAAAATTGAATGTATTTATACAGTATATAGAGGGGAAATAATGATCGGGTTACCATGGTAACCACAGTAACAAATGTGAATCGCGACACATCAACACATCTGTATCTATGTATCCACCAACTTAGTTAGAGCTCGCCTGAAGGGGATATATGACGAAAGAGTAAAGAATAAATGTTGATGAGATAATTAGAATTGATGTAAATGTACTTGTGAAAGTGCATACATACAGTAGTTTTTTTTAGATACCTTTTTTTCCCTGTTACTTGGCATCTGAGGGTGAAATTTGTGATTTACGGTAATTAATATGAACGTAGGGTGTGACTGATGAAACACACCCGTGTGTTATTGTGCTCTAATTGTGTGCAAACCCCGAGCTCAAAACATGTAGTATTTTTTGAGACACCACCTGTAATATTTTGTTTAACACTGATTTTAATATGTAGTACACTAAGTCAGGAATTCGGTTATTTACAGTATTTAATAGGCACACACACAAAATCAACAATGGAATATCCCCCTCGAGTCATTATGCTCTACATGTGTGCAAACCCTGAACTCAATACATGCAGGTTTTTTTTTAGACACCACCCCTAACATTTTGTTTAACACAGATTCTAATACACAGTACACCAAATTAGGAATTCGGTAATGTGCGGTATTTAATATCCACACACAGAATCAACGATGGAATACCCCCTCTTGTGCTCTACATGCGTGCAAAACCTGAACTCGATACATGCAGTACTTTTCAAGATACCACTGTAGTTTCTTGTACAATATACACGTACCTTACACGTATATAAATGTACCATTGAGTAAGGTACGATTGGGGGTTTCCGCCATGCTTAACACAGATTCTAATACACTAAATGAGGAATTCGGTATTTACGGTCTTTAATATGCACACAAGGAATCAGCGATAGAATATCCCCTTCGTGTTATTGTGCTGTACATGTGTGCACTCCCTGAGTTCAATACATGTAGTACCTTTTGAGATACTAGCCCTCACATTTTGTTTAACAGAGATTCCAATACATAGTATACTAAATGAGGAATTCTACAATTTACGATCTTTAATATGCACACACTGAGTCAATAATGGAATATCCCCCTCGTGTTATTGTGCTCTGCGTGAATTCAATGCATTAGGTACTTTTTAAGATACGACATAAGGGCACGACATAAGCTACAAATTAAAGATGCAAGTAGAAAACTATGTGAGATATAGCCCGGACACGAAGTCACGTGTATTTACACAGTATATAGAGGGGTTATAGATATAGATTTGGTTACCAAGGCAACCACGGAAATGGACAAATGTAAGTGGCGACACAACACACCTATATCTACACATCCACCACAAATTAAAACCTTACGTGTACAGCTATTCGAGATAAAGCCAGGACCATAAATCATACGTATTTATACAGTATATAAAAGGGAATTGGCGATCTCGTTACCGAATCTGGCGACACATCATCACACATATATCTATGTGTCCATCAAAAATAACACCATATGTGGAATACTATTCGAGATTTAGCCCGGACACGAATACAGACGGACAGACATACAGACAGACAGACGGACAAAAATCGCTATTACTGCCAAGCAGCAAATATTTGAAGGGTCAACCACATTGTACTTTATGTTGAAACCGGTATCGCGTATCGCCCTCTTTAAAGAATTCTCGCTTATCCCCCCTGAGAAAGCAACTAACGACACCAGCAGGAGTCCAATCATCTCTGTCTTCTGTTTACTGCTTGGCAAAACCAAGGTCTTCGACAAACAGTGATTAAGTCACAGTCAGTGTTGAAATAATATGCCTGTAAAGAAGAGCCTTGTGTAGGCGGTCATGCCTCGGTAGATTCTTTATGTTCGGCCAATCAGTTTCAAATCTTGCAGACCATAGCTCGATCGAGCTGTTTTCTGTCTGTATTTAGACCAATCCCACTTGACTTAGCTGGACGGTTAGAGAGCTCGGGAACATGTGCGATAACCCACCGAAAGAATTCCTGTCGCCCCAATCTTTCAAGACATAGATAACGTTTATCTCACTTGCGATATTCTTTTGTTTGGAACAGTAAATGCCATCCTTAATTTATGAAAAATATTTTTGATTTGGGCATGCATCAAGTTGTTACTATCGCTATGTTTTGTCCTACTACATGCAGGGTAACGTTAGTAAGTCACTTACGTATGATAAGGTTAAACACAGCTGTTACAGATCCTCCTAGAAACGGTTCTTTCGGGCTCCATGAAACGGAGAAGTTCTTGGCTATGCCTACAGAGAAGCAACAAAGGATAACTGGTAGTGATCGTATTATGATACAACCCACTGGAGCGCCTACCAGTAAATCTTTCATTAGTCTGACATACCGGGTGGTCGACCAGTTGTCTTCTGAATAAGTGAAATTTGAGCCAGTGCTTCCGCATTGATAGTCGGACACCTTGTCACTTGGCCACGCCCTTCTCGAGGACAAGTTTTAACATATTTACATAGGTACATATACAATTTGCCTTACCACAATTTCACATCACACCAACTTGCCACATTTCAGATTACACCGGTATGCCACAATTTCAAATCACACCAACTTGCCACATTTTACATTAAACCAGACTGCCACAATTTTACACCACACCACCTTAACGCAATTTTACTCTTCCGCACTTCACTGATCAAAATTTTATGTGGCACCAGCTTAACACAAATGTAGGCCTACTTTGCACTCTTTTGCCACAAGTTTACAATAAACCGACACACCACAATTTTATATTACATCAACTTACCACAATTTTGGAAATACCCTTTTGAAGGGTCAACCACATAGTGCTTTATGTTGAAACCGGTATCGCGTATCGCCCTCTTTAAAGAATTCTCGCTTATCCCCCCTGAGAAAGCAATTAACGAGACCAGCAGGAGTCCGATCATCTTTGTCTTCAGACAGTTCATCTCTGTAACTGTTTGGAAATGTGAGAATCTGCAGCATCAAGGTAACCAGCATGTTTTTAGTCTCTTTGCCTAACCTCAGTGAATGGTTCAAGTTCAAATGGGTTGACTTAAAGAATCACGCTCATCAACTGTTAAGTACTGGACAAATTTCTGTCACTTTGACAAGTGGAAACAAGTGATGGTCCACTAATTAAGTTCATGTACTTGGCTTCATACGTCTTATTCTCACTCTTCAATAGTAATTTATTGCATCATGCTTGGTCGATCAAAATGAACAACTGCTGACGATCTTGGCCCAGCTCCAATATATTCAATATATCTGATAAAAATGCCACCTTTTAAGTACTGCTGCTTGAAACATTTAAAGCCAATTCAGTCTTCTTAACGGAAGATGTGGTTTAGAAAACTGTGCAATTTCTGCCAGCTAGGCTGAAGGTATAGTGTGTGTATAGGCCACAGTTTGAATTTAATAATGTCTACACAGACAAAGACTATGTTGGGTTTGTCCCAGGTATACATCGAAGAGTCCAGAAAAAGGCTTACGGTGAAATCTGTACAGCACAACTGTATACATATGAATATCACATTAACACTTGTCTGAAAAGACCAATTATCATATTTTTCAAATCTCGTTATAAGTACAACACCAATAAAATAGGTGAATACATGTATTTACTCTATTTTTAAAATACCAATATTCAAAAACAATTCAATGTTCAAGAACAACTCAATAATTTTTTATTTCCTCGACAGTATTCGGTTTTATAGCCTGAGGAAAATGCCAACCAAACTGTCCAGAGTCAATAAATCGCCTACCATTGGTTACCTTCGGTGGAGTTTCCCAATACTATCAGGGTTATACAACCATGCATGTTGTTCTCTTTCCTGGGAACTACGCATAACTATGTACATAGTTGACTCCATTATCGACTAACTTGAGACAATGACTTGTGGTCGAGCTACAGCCTTCTCAACAATTTTATTTTTAAGCCTCCTGTTTTCATAAGCCTATATACATATACCTACATAGGACAAGTTAATAATCTGCTACAAAATGACGCCTATATCTCGAGTTTTCGAGTGAGCGAGGATCGAGTTACCTCAGTCAGTCCTGTAGTATTATGTCGAAGGTAAAGCGAGTAAAATGGCTTCCACCTGTTCCAGGCTCCACATGATGGTAATGAAAGTTAAACGAATGATATATTGTAGCTGTCACTTCTACAAGTGACAAGCTCGGTAAAATTTAAATTCTTTCATGATATTAAGATTATATATCAGAAGAGGCAATAAAAAACTTACATGCTCAACGCCGTCAACGTACACTCGTAGTCATCTTACGACCGATGAAGTATATCATTAGTTATATGATAATCTTCCGGTAGATATTTGGCTGTGCAGTATCGATAAAAAAGTTAACGGCCGAAGACAAATATCTACCCGTATACCACCGGAAAGTCGTTATATACTACAGCTGTAGAACCGAATTTATCACCATGACACGGGCGCACGAAGCAAATGAAAGTTCGGGTGGGTGTAGGGGCAGGATCCCAGCCACTCAGGCGAAGGTCCAGGGGCCGGAAGTGCCCCGGAAGCTCTGGTCCCATAGATAGCCATACACGTGCACATTTGGGCGTTTTAGGAGGGGTAAAAATAAAGATATCCATCCTCGAAGTTCTGATTAAGTTAGGCCTATGCACATTTGTCAGAAATTTAGTTACCTGATTGTTTTCGGAGTATTACTTACCTTATATGCTAACTTTAAGGGGACATTGTCACCCAAATAGTAGGTATTTTTCGTTATTACAGAATTACGTGAGTATAAGGTATTGCTCAAGAAGTAAAAGTAAGGATTTTTTTCTTTAATCACATCACCAGCATTGTACGTTAAGTGAGTGATTAAAAATAACAAGAAAATGAAAACTCAGAAATATTTAAATGAGGGAGTGATAATTCAGTAGTAATGGAGCATGCGCATATGTAAACAAACCTGGCTGATGACACGCGTAATAGAAGGACTTTCCGCTCTCTCGTAACAGGATCGGCCAAAAAGAGGCGTAAAGGAGAGCTCAGAAGGTTGACAAGCTGAAAAAAAAATTATTTAATTGATTGACAAATAATCCAAGAATGTTGGTCAAATTGTCCAAGATATATGCTACTCGCAGTCCATGAAGGAAGGCTGCAGGTCGACAATCGCTACCTTGTGGATCCTTTAAGTTACCTAACATACGTGATGTCCATATCTAGGCTACCTATATACCAAGTTTACCAAACAATATACACAACGTAGATCTTCAGTACTTTTGCTATTGACCAACTACTGGTTTTAGGGTGGATACCTTAGTGTGTAAAGTGATCCATTTAACTGTTTACTTTGCATTGGTACTTGTTTTGGTTTATCATACGTACTGTCCATTTACATGTGTACAAAAATTACACATTTGAATGTTCAAAACAACAGAGCAGTTACTGACTCTGACCGATACCTGTAATTTCAACCTCAGGCTTGTTTTCAGTACGTGCTCTTGTGAAAGAAACATTGTTGCACACAGGATTGGCGCATGTTGTTGTATTCATTAATCATACTTACTTTCTTAATGTATATCAAAACGAGTTACCGTAACTCAATATTAATGATCGTTTTCACTTGTAACTGGCTGCTCAAATCTAAGAAATAACTCGTTGAGACCAGATTAGTTGAGCTAAAATCACTTAAAACAAAAGTTCGATTAAAGTGTACTTTTCCTTACTTTTCCTGTGTTGGTATGTTGCCGCCTGTGAACTTTTTTTATTTTGTATGAATGAGTCAACTCGCTGCTAAATAAAAATGTACTACGTTTGATATAAATCTATGCCATTTTCATAGTTTTCTTTGATTTAAAACTTGCCAAATAATATTCGTCGCAACGACATTCTCCAGAATTTACTAACCCTGTAGTTAATAGGAAGTAAATTATCGCGTTTTACCAAACGCCAGCTAGTAAAAACAGATGATAGTATCATGATGTGGACTCCATCATGAGCATATACGATTTGATCAGTTATATTGGATTATGTAACTCCATATCTTGGACGATTTGACCAACTTCTTGGACAATTTGACTAACTTTTTTGGACGATTTGACCGAAATCGCCCTGGCTGAATTCCAGGTTACATGGAACAAGATTTTAAATTACCAAATTTCCGATACCAAATTTCCAGCATAACGACTGGATCGCTGTAACCGAAATTAAAACATCTGACCAAAAAATTTCATTCATCTGTGTTGCTGAGCTGCTGAATAAGTTAAAACTATAGCCTATCGGCACTGAAATGTAAACACAGTGATAAACATACTTCTATTCTGTGTTTCACATTCACGGGAACCTACATGACAAACAGGAAACACAAAATCGGCTCCATTAAAGAAAGTTATGAAAAACCTTTTTTTCCAGTCTATAATTAACTGAAAAAGATGCCTATTATAACCCACATAGTCCAACTCTTTAACATTTTATTTATTTATTTATTTGATTGGTGTTTTACGCCGCACTCAAGAATATTTCACCTATACGACGGCGGCCAGCATTATAGTGTGAGGAAACCGGACAGAGCCCGGGGGAAACCCACGACCATCTGCAGGTTGCTCCCCACCTCCCCACGTACGGCCGGAGAGGAAGCTAGCATGAGCTGGACTTGAACTCACAGCGACCTCATTGGTGGGCGGCTTCTGGGTCATAGTACGCTAACCGACTGAGCCACAGAGGCCCCTTTAACATTTTAAGCAGCGTACATACATGAATGTCTACCCTAAGAAGCCGGAGGGAATTTCATTGATATCAGGCCAACATGTAGTTTCTCCATTTGTTATTATGCTTAGGTGACGCTTGGTAGTCTATACACAGACTAGACCATAGATTCCTGCTGCATGTGGTCGGACACTGTCAACCTCATTTTAATTGTTAAGAACACCCCATTTCACCTCCGATGACCCAAATAAACCTCATAAAACTAATGTAATAAGACCTGCTGAGCTTCATAAATTTTCTATCGACATGTTCTACATAATATGTTGAAGTATTACTTGAACTACGAAATTTAATACATTATACAGTGTCCAGTTTTCGTTATTACCGACTTGTGACTTCTTACGCGTTTAACATAAGTTTAAACCTAAACTTACTTTTATAGCTGTATTGTTTATGGCAGGCACACATGCGTATGAATCTGTACCATTCTAGAATATGATATCTTCGTTCTGATTGCTTGAAAAATGATTTAAGTCGCTTGGCATAACCACTGGCACTCCGTAGGGCCAGCCTAGTAAAAGCCGATCTTAGCTCCAGTCTGTCGATCTGAGTTCAGGTCTGGGTATTCGGCAAAACGGCAATAAGTATTGATCCCAACCCACTATTGTTCAACTGCTGTTATTCTTTTATGTTCAGCAAGTGAAGCAATATTTATTCAGTATGGCACACACACAGTCTTCGATAATGAATGATTTTACAAGATGGGGTCCGAGTATCAAGGAGGCGTTGGGCCCGTGAAGATCGAAAGCAGCAAAAAAACAAAGCAAAAGCGATCACATCTCTAACACTGTGAAAACAATCAAAATGACGCTAAGTCACTTAAAATTTGTTTAATTTATATATACTGATAAAGATTTTTTCTCTGAATCATTTAACTGTCACCTACTGACAGATCTGGCACTATATCAGCAACCTCCGGATGGTCGTGTGTTTGCCATGGGCTCTACACGATTTCCTCCCTCCATAATGCTGCCCACCATCGTATAAGTGAATTACTGTAGAGTACTACGTAAAGCACCAATTAAATAGGGGCGACCATTACCCCTATAGGCCTACAGTCCTTTAATGCTGCTCTTCAAAAAGACGGGGGAGGGGGGAGGGAGCATTACATGATTCCTGTAGCTTTTGGCTTTCGGCAATGAGAATAATAGCTGGGTCAGTACCTACACCAGAACAGATTGTAGTTATTTATGTAAGTTTCAATTCAGTGCAGTACATGGTTTTGAAAAACGTCTGCAAAAAGTGTAGGAGTCCATAGGTGGACAAAGACAGACGTAATTTCGTCTAAAAAATGAACACATGGGTCCGAAACTCGAGTTTATCTTTAATTACACCAGTTCATAGTTGGGCTCAGGGTCGCAGTCGGGCCACTGGGTTTGCTCGATTTTGCTTTACCTCTTGATTTATTGTTTGTGCTGGCGGGTGTTGCAACGAGGCTACTGTTTGGTGACGTTATAGTAGATGTAGGATTTGTGTCAGGCGATTCAGATTCCTAATCAGAGGAGAGGTGGGGGGAGTATGGCAAGACTGTCCGTTTGTCTATGCCAATGGGGCAAGACATGGTGGACTGGGCGCCAACGGCGGTGGTTGTACTTATTAATAAGTGAAGACGTAAGTTCTTCGTTGAAAGCTGTACTGAGAAGGGGAAAACGCTGATTCCTCCCATCACAAAAAGCAAGCCCGATACTACGTATTCAACTACATTTCCGATTATATATCAGTCCGTGTTCTGAAATATATCTCTAGAAGTGTCTGGCGTGGTAAAATGAAGGTGATTTTCACAGGACGGAAGAAGAAAAAGGAGAAAAGAAAGGGTATATATAAAGTGGACACACAGCTGCTGGCCTTATTGGTAAAGGGCCTCATCAGCATATCTGCAGTGCGGCTGGCGACTGATATCATGGAGTACATGTAAGCGAGGGCGTCGCGTAAGTACAAAAGTATCCATGCACAAATCTCACAACACGGAAGTCACATGCATGTGTACCAAGATGTGTTTTTCTTTCTTAGATAACTTTCCACACGCGCAGGGTGGAGGAAAATGGGTGCACTCAGTAAACCACGGATCATTGTCAAGTAACTGGCAAACTTTCCCGCGTGATTCCTGATTCTCACCAGCGAGCTCAGTGCATATAGGTCATACTGGTGGGAGGCAAGTTATTCCTGAATTGCAAGACGACAACGTCAACACCACTTCTGATGGTCTGTTGCCAGCAAAGGCCCTGATGTCACTGGACGCATGGGGATTCACAACATTTTCAGCCAAAGATTGTGATTGTACAAGAATTCCATGTGACTGAGTGATTAAAAACCAAATATTATTAAGGGGCAAATTGTGGCTATTAACTCCTTCCTGGCAAGAATTCTTTACTTTCTCACTCTGAGTGTGTAACAGGAATAGATCATTTTCATTGAAATAACTGAGCAAGAATCAGGCAATGAAGCGAGACCAAAATATAACCAACAATTTTTTTATGGCATTACGTAAATACATTCACTAATATACAGACTACAACAATAAATGTAAACTTTCAACTCATGTAACTCATTAACACATCAATTAAACTCAAATTACTTCTTTATTTCCATAAATTGCAATTTTATTATTCATTGCAATAACAGTAATAATGTTTTGCAATAAAACAAAATATGTAACGATTTTTTTATACGTTTCATTCACCTCAACATGAACCTTAATAATAGTGAAATATTTTCAAAAAATTCTGCTATGATGATGATGAATAAAAATATTACCATCTTTTCATTACAATCTCTGCTTGTGGAAGATCAGATACCGGATCTTAGCACCAATCAGATTTGTCCTTTCCAAACATAAATGAGAGAAGCTTCTAGGTCATAGCGCTGCGCTATAGCTTTAACCGATTACCAATATTCTTCACACATTAAATGGTTGTTAACGAGTACATGTCATTATCACTGTGGTCTGTGTGGTCAGCCAAAACAGATTGGTCACGGATTACCAGAGCTTAAAACGCAATCAGACTCTGTGGAGCACTTATACGAAAGAGAATCCATGAGATAAAGTGCTATGATGATTCACAAAGGCTTTGGAGTGAAGTCAAAATCATCTACAGAAGTCACACCTGGCGCCAATTTCACAGTCCCTTGGTAAGATCACATTTGACCTTAGTACGTTCAAATCATGAGGGAGCTTAAATATTAAATCAACGATAAATCTGCAGTAAGCTGGTCCAAACTGCAGTCTATTGTTTTCGACATTGTCATGGAGTTAATTCGTTAGGAAATGACAGAAAAGTATTGGCTGCAAGCCTTCACTGTAATAGTTCTCTACATTTTGTGAACCTACTTGGTACATATCATTTATTTATTTATTTATTTATTTATTTCATTAGTGTTTTACCCCGTTCTCAAGAATATTTCACTTATACGACGGTGGCCAGCATTATGGTGGCTTCAACATATCATGTAAGGAAAGAAAGGGGGCAGGGTTAAGGTATTTTGTACAAGATGCGAGAGGATGTCAAAAAGTTGGGAATTGGACCATATGCATGTAATCATTCCTCAAACTTCCTTTTCTACTAAGGCTGCTGACTGTCATACTCTTGACTTAAAGGAGAAGAAAATAAAAATATGCAACTTAAAGAGCGTAACTTGTACTCTCTAAAAACAATAATTAATATTTTCTTTAAGTTTTTTTTTACACTCTGCAATATCAAATCGAAATCAGTAGATTTATTTAAGAACTGAGTGGGAGCGTCCCTGTTTGATATATCCTGGAGGCGTGAGCCGGTAACCAATCAATGATAAGCAGCAATACGTAAGTCTAAGGCAATACATCAAAACGTCATAGGCTGCCATTTAAGTCTGGGTTAACGGTACTTTTGTGATTTTCAACGCAGCTTTACGACATTTTCACAGTTTTAAGTTTATTTAAAACTGTGTAGAGTGAAAGTTCAACCTTGAGTCGAGACGTAAACAGCCAACATGATCGCCTGTGGGCTGCCAGAGCAGCACAGAGAAAGTGCGTAACATAGTCTAAACTAACGTTCTGACGGATACCTCTTACAGGTACCACGGCTTACCATAGCTCCAGGTCGCTGAGTTCTAAACTTTCAAACTCTTCCACATTCACTGTGGTAAAACAAGCAACAATGACTAAATAATCAGTATTTCTTAATTCACTATGCCACCTCAGCACCCTGTCAATATTCCACTTCATTTTTTTCTCTCTAAGGTACACGATGATGTATCATTCATTTTATTTCACTCATTACTTATGAAACGTACATGAACTTTTTTAATCCTAGTCACCTGACACAGCCTTGCTTAAGGTTGCTTGCCTCGTCCTACAGCATACGCATTTGCTCTCTGACTACAAGAGGTCTACATTTAAGTGTCTGCACAAACATCATTCTACGACTTTCAAACGTTGCTGTGTTTCCTCCCTGTCCTTTTCATCTTCTTCACTGCTCTCAATAGATGTCTTCAGTTTTTCTCGGTTGGAAATGGAAGACTCAATCCATTCTCACAGGCTTTAACATCGTCGATGTACGACTGATCAACACTTGACTAGCTCACGTTAGCCTGTTTGATTTCGTTGTTTACACTCTTTTGTAAGGGAGATAAGAAATCACAAGCAGGACACTATTACTACCTTTGTTTTGAAAAGAGCTCTGGTAATAAACTTATTCAAACAAACTTTAAGCCATAATTTCATTACAGTAATTTTTTAAAAAATATTGAAGGAAGTTATTAGTTGAAGGATGCCAGGTCTTTGAATATGTGAACACTTCATCCTTTTATTTTCTTCTCCTTTAAAATCACACTAACAGCAAATACATTAAATCACAAGGGAATGAAAACTGCTACATTGTGACAAAGATTTGCTAGAAGTTCATCCTTGGATTGTGTTCTACACTCACTTATGTAATGGACAAGAATTAAGTTGCATTAGATTACATATCGATAAAGTTTGCAACAGATATGCTACAAATGAATATATGTCAAATGAATGACCTGCAGGTAAAGTATTATGAAAGTTTCATTAAGAGAACAGCCCAGTCAAAGACAATAGTTAGTACTTTGAGTGTGTAAAAGTATTAAAACACATATGAATATAAATATGTCTCTGAGCTGAAGATACAACACCTTGGCCAAACAGGTTGAAGGTCTACTTAAGTCTCCAACAGAAAATCCTCCACTGTTTTGTTAAAGTCGTCAGCATATCTCAGGTGCAGATTATGTTTGGCTTTTGGCCAGTTGATCAGTCTGTGAAAAAATAATAATAATAATAATAACAAAATGAGTGGACTCACTGAATAATTACAGTACTTTCTGAAAGTATTATTCTAAAGGAAAACAAGAAAATAACAACAAAAAATTCTGTCAAGCACTAAGTTTTTCCCTTGTTTTAGAAGCACATTTACCATAAAGATGATCACTGGTAAGTTTTTACCTGGAGTGTTTGATGTAACTCTTGGCGTTCCTGTACCACAATGGAGACCGACAGAAAGTTTTTACCTTGAGTGTTTGATGTTAGCGTGGATGTAATCAGGATGTTCCTGTGCCACAATTGGATCTAGCTGACCATGGATAATCAAGGTAGGGCAGGTAATCTTAGGAAGCTCATCTCTACAAATATTACCTATAGAACCAAATGAAAAGTAACATAAGAGTCCATGTCAACCTGAAGTTTGCGAGTTTTTTCCAGTAAATTGGTACAGTAACTTACTCCATGCTCAGTCCCATATAAAACTACAATGTGTAGTGTACACCATTAACTTGAGTCTTTTACAGTTTATCTGGCACGGGACAAATAACATTATCAGCCATTATCCATTTAACCACCCTTTAACAATAGTCCTTGAACACCATTCTAAATTTGTAAGGCAGAAAGCATATAACACACACTCATTACATTTGCGGCAAAAATGTGGTTTTTTGTAAAGGGAGATGTTCAACAAGTTCCTGGTAACATATAGAGCAAATACATACGTGTTGAATTTCTAACTTTACGAAACGGGATCGCCTGAAACCTTATGACTGTATGTTATATGCTTTCTGCCTTAAAAATTTCCTGGAACATACACAGCAAATATGTACCTACATATTACATTACAGACTAGTGGATATCCATGTACAGACAAGTATGTACATCACTCTTTGGGAACTAGATCTGTTTTCACATTAAGATGTCGAAACATTTCAACAAAAAACATTAAAATCACCACAGACTTTAAGCTTTATTTTCCCAACTCGCTACACACAATGCTTCAACTGACTGTTGTGTATCATATGAACGTTTATAAAAAGGGTTTTGATCTGTTTCTATTTACTGTCAAGTGACGTGATCAATTTAACAAGAATTAATACTGGATAATCATATGGCATGTGCCAGCAGAGCTAAAGGCTTACCATTACTGTTTACTTTGCGGTAAGCATCCACTCATTTCCCCCGCTGTTCATAGAAATATGCCTCCCCATACGCATCTACATAAGACTTACCACAAGTGTCACCAGAGTTATAAAAGACTTACGATTATTTTCGTATTTTAATCGGTGGTAGGCGTCCACCCATTTCCCCCACTGTTCACGGAAATATGCCTCCCCATACACATCTATGAATGGCTTCTTCATTCTATCACTCCACTTGTTAATGTCTTTTATTCCTGCAAAGAGAAAACAAAGATTAAGGCATCTCACAGGATGGCAACATTTCATTACTCACAGCAGTCATCATGAAGACACAGCAGTCATCATGAAGACACAGCTGTACCCAGAGCAAACCAATACCCTTTGACAAGGAACTGATGAAATTTCCTACATATGATCTACTGATTTATTTATTTATTTGATTGGTGTTCTATGCCGTACTCAAGAATACTTCACTTATACGACGGCGACCAGAATTATTGTGGGAGGAAAACGGGCAGAGCCCGGGGAAACCCACGACCATCAGCAGGTTGCTGGCAGACCTTCCCACATGCTGCCGGAGAGGAAGCCAGCATGAGGTGGACTTGAGCTCACAGCGACCGCATTAGTGGAAGGCTTCGGTCATTGCACTGCGTTAGCATGCTAACCGACTGAGCCACTGAGGCCCCTACATATGATCTACAGATTTTCACTTGCACAATGAATCAAATGGGTGGGGAGAGTGACTTAAACTTTTTCCCATGCCAAAGTTGCACATTCTACCATCTTTCTATTGATCTAAGAAAGATGTTTTGAGGTTTGTTTGAAAGGCAGGATGGTATCCAACTGGAAAAATGTCAGTTTCAGCACCAAAAGTGATATTTTATGATATATTTTTTTGCCTCTAATATGCACTTTCTGGGGGAATATTTTAGAGTGATAAACTGTATGTCTAAACTGTACTGGTGAAAGGCACATGATCACCACCGACCTTCATGTTACCCATCCTCTACAGCCCTATAAGTGCCATCGGATGCCAAATGCCACCAAGCCTTTCAGAATGCACCGCAGGCAGGGGTGTTTCCGTGAAGAGTTTACGTGGTGTTTCTATGAAGAGTTTACGTGGTGTTTCTATGAAGAGTTTATGTGGAATTTCTAAGAAGAGTTTAGAAGGAGTCTCTGTGAAAAGCTTACATAGTTTCTATAAAGAATTTCTATGAAGAGTTTATGTGGAGTTTCTATGAAGAGTTTATACGGAGTTTCTGTGAAGAGTTGGAGGCTCTATGAACAGTTTGTGTGGAGTTTCTATGAAGAGTTTATATGGTGTTTCTATGAAGAGTTTACATGGACGTTCTATGAAGAGTTTATGTGGAGTATCTATGCACTGTTTATGTGGCGTTCCTATGAGGAGTTTACATGGAGGTTCTATGAAGAGTTTATGTGGAGTTTCTATGAAAAGTTTACATGGGAGTTTATATGAAGACTTTACATGGAGGTTCTATGAAGAGTTAGGTGTGGAGTTTCTATGAGAAGTTTACATGGTGGTTCTTTGAAGAGTTTATGTGGAGTTTCTATGAAGAGTTTATGAGGCGTTTCTATGAAGAGTTTACATGGAAGTGCTACGAAGAGTTTACATGAAGTTTCGAAGAAAAGTTTACAAAGAGTTTTCTTTCAAAGAGTTTACAAGGAGTTTTCATGAAGAGTTTACATGGAGTTTCTAAGAAGAATTCACGTGCAGTTTCTATGAGGTGTTTATGTGGAATTTCAATGAAAAGTTTACATGGAGATCCTATGAAAAACAGGAGCAGGTATGCCACATGTACAATATGGGGGCCATTTCACAACCACAATACTCTGCGTATCTGACAGTCACCCTCAAGTTCCACGATGAGTGGCATTTTCTCTTCCTTCTGAAATGGTAATGTATTTAATGATGGATATAAATCCTAAAATTCATTATCTTTGCATTTGGCTTAAAGTTTTTTACTTTTGAGGCAATAAACATACCTTTGATCATATATTCGTTTTTGGTAGCCAAGGATACTTTGGCTGACTTGCTAACAAGTATACCTTACCTTCAGTGCATTCGATATCCTTATCTGAAATGTATGAGTTTGAGCCCCACACAACAAGTTTTCTGCAGAGTTCGGGGTTTCTGCCAGCCATGATTAAGGCAGTGTTACCCCCATCACTCCAGCCTAGAAGGGATACTTTTGAAAGGCCCAGGGCCTGAAAAAGAATAGCACCAAAGAATTTACTGTGACTATCTACCTATCTACACAACAAATATAATCATCTACCATGGCAATACAAACAATGCCATTAATTTCTACATCCAGTCACAGTTTCTGGAAACCAGAAAATTGCACCCCATGGCTCTATGCTTTCTTGTTCATGTCCGCCTTGGCAATGACATTTTGTAGACAAACTGGTTACATAGTACTGATTCATTGTAGGAGAACAATGGTCAATAGAAGGGTTTCAAGTTCAAAATCTTATCTCTACAGGTAAAAAAAAATGCTGTTGTATGATGTGACGTGCCCAAAGTGTTCAGCATCTGAATTCGATTTCATTTACTACAACATGGGCGTCTGGAAAAAGTTTCACAAAAAATTATTTCATAACAGACATATGATTGAGAAAATTGAGGAACTTAAGAGGCTCCTAATAAAGTTCAATGCCATTTGTATTTCAGGAATACAGTAAAACAGGTGATTGGTAAATTATTTTGAAGAGAAGTTGCCCAGCATTTCTGACAAGTCACATGATACAGAGAGACTTTTTTTTTCTCCTTTAGCGACAAAAAGAGTTGAATCTCCTCTATTCAGTTGGGACAACTCCCAAACTCTCCCAAACCAAGACAAGCCTATTCTCCAAAATGTTTCCAACCATGTGAGAATTTGTCTCTTGTTCATTGTTGAGAAGCAAACTACAGTTAAACAGGACTGATTGCTCACTTTAATTAAGGCTGTCGCATCCTCTGCATCTCTCCTGTAGAAATCCAGGGGCCAGTCTCGGTCTGGAGGGCGACTTTTGCCATACCCTCGGGGATCCCAGCAGAAAACAGTGAACATATCCTTGTTCATCTTCTCTAGCTGAGGAGAGAAGTCAGTCCTTGAGCAACCTGTAACACCAGTTAGAGCAAACTGCTTTTACTAGGACTAAAATCTTTACTGGATGCTAGTAAATTTAGTTTTCCTGCCTTCATGCAGCAAGGAAATTTGTTTGGAAACCCTTGACAATAAAGATCTGAACAAAAACAGAACTGTTGGTGTCAGCATGATACATCTTGTGTCAAGACTGTAAATCAGACTGGTCATTGTGTATGTTAAGATGTTTTATGTCTTGAAGAGACACTACAATATATAATTTCATAAGAATGCTGAACAAATATGTGGGAAGATTAAAATATTTTGCTGTCAAACCACGAAGATTTATCCTCTCAGCTAAAATGACAGTTGTAACTTATATGTTCGAGTAACACCATTCAAATAAATAAATAATTGGTCAAGTTGATACGTAAATGTAACACTGTTAACCCAGGGTCACTGTCATCAAGGGTGTTTATGCAACCATTAAATGAAAGGTTAGAAAAGTAGGTGTTTAGCACATTTCACTGTACTAAAGCTTGATTCTAACTGTTAGGTAAATGTTTTTCAACCTTAAATTCACTTTAATACAGATGAAATTTTTTTGCACATTATTATAATGTATCATTTTTGTCAAATAGAATATTATAATTCACTAATATGTACACGATCCTTTTGTTTTAAGTAAGCTATAATTATAGTTAAACTCCTGAATGCATTTCATTGTGTTTAATGAAAAAACTTTCCAACTGCCCTGCCTCTAGGGAACACAATTTTCTGTCTTTTGGCACTTGCTGACAGAACATCCTACATTCATGAAAGTGTACAAATTCACAATAGTAAGTATCATGAATTACTACCTATGTGAAATGAATGATTATATATAATGCCATTACATTAATACACGTTACACTTAGCCATTTCACGTTTCTAACCTTACCTAAAGCCCCAGGAAGTAGGAAGACTGCATGGTCCCCATTGCCAGTCTTCTCATAGTGAAATTGAACACCATTTACTTCTTTCTTCTCGGACTGAATGGAACTGGAAAAAGCCAGTATGACGTAGTTTAGATATGATGTCTCAGTTCAAAACACAGTTAGAGCCAAGCCTGTGATGGTGCACATTCACAAATTATTCATGTAAAGTCAGGCATAGATCGACCTTGCGATTGGGAGCAACTGGGTTTTTGGTGACTGGAAACAACTGAGAGCAACTGGAAGCAACTGGGAGCACAGGACCTGACACTGGTTTTAGTCCATCCACAAGTGCTTGGGATCACTGCTCTCAGCAGTTGCCCAGAGTTGAACACATTCTACTTTTTTGAAACTGGAAGCATCCAGTTGTATTCGAGTCCATTGATCTATGTATGTTAGCATTCATTTGGTCACAGCTGCTTCCAGTGATACATCACATGATGCACCACGCGGTACATCACATGAGTGAGTTACAATGTGACAATGGCGACCACCAAGTGGACCGATGAGGCTGAAAATAAACTTGTTGATATGTTGAGATTGAGTCCGTCCTTGTATGACGCCTCTTACCCACCATCTGCATGTATCTTGCAATCGGCTCTGTAGAAAGTAGCTGGCGTACTGCCGATGACTCAGAATCAGCCAGCACAATACCCCTGCGCATACAGGCTATACACTGAGTCAAAATCGACAAGTTCATGAGTGTTTAAATTTGTCAGACAACTTAAAGGTATGGAGATATTATATCAATTACATCCATGCACCGTGTACATGGGTGCCGCCATCATTAACAGGTCATATGACAGTTATGTTGCTAAGTATCTTCTCTCAGTTGCAGCCAGTCGCACCAAAACTGAATCTGATTAGACTCCACTAGTTGCTCACGATCGAAGGTTTCATGAAACTTTTCAACATAACTGTTAGGCGTAGTTCGACTGTGTCAAGTTGGTCCCAGTTGCTTATGATCGCAATTCTGCTTAATTTCTCCTTGTCTGTTCCAGGACAAAAAAATCAGGATAGATCTATGGGGACCCATTGTGCTATTTATTCTCAATTTTTAAGATTTCAAAAATACTTACAAGGCTTTTAAAATCGTTTCTAAAGCACTGAAAATGATTTTTAAAGAAGGAAAATATATTTTTAAAGTTTAAAAAATAGTGTATTTTTAAAGATTTGAAAATTGGTACTGCCTGGAAAATAGAAATCAAAAAATGATTTCTAAAGGTTTAAAATTCATTTTCAAACCTTCAAGAAATTTTGTTAAAGCTTTGGAAATATTTTTAAAGCATGAAAATGTTTTTAAAGCTTTAGAAATAGGGAATGAAATAACGCAATGGTCCCCCATATAGATCGATCTGCTTGAGAGGACAGAACGTTAAAAGAGATAAACCTTTTGAACCCAGAATCTACAAAGCCTATCAGAGTTAGGTATCTGCTAAACGAATCACATATCTAATCTACAATCTGCGACTGCAGAGGTCTACTGATATCAGTTAATAACAGCTGAAAAGTTTTTTACCCTCCTCCGCCCCCTCCCCCTCCAAATACTACATTACTTAGTATTTCTGGGGTGAAATTGTTGGAGTGTGTGAGATAGTTTTCTCCTTTGATTCTTGTTCAACGCTAACAATTTTTCACTAATCAGTCGTTCTTGTGGAGCAAATGGTCGGAGGGCAGGATGAAGAGGGGACCTAAGAGCAACAACAACATGAATCATGAGAGCTTTCGAACTGAAGTAAACTTTTGAATGAAAACTGAAACACTTCCCGCCGTTCATACCCATCACTTGCTGAAGATGAAAAGGATGACGTGCTGTTTGTAAACAAGTGTCTTGATCCCTGAGCATTCAAACATCGCGCAGAATCCGATCTTAAAAATCCAACGAGACCCGCCAGCCTAGTGACGGCCATCACGATGCTGTTAGAGTTATGCCCCTTGGCTCAGCGTTCCCCCACCAAACGTCTCGACTTGGCGAAGTCTGCTTCAGGTTGGGTGGGTGTGATAATTAAATGTCCCATGATCTCATGAAAGAATAAATTTTACGTGGTCCTGTGTGACCCATAACTGCTGGTGGTGATTTCGGACGCTGAGTATACATGTGTGTGTGCATGGGTTTTATATCGTACTCAACTATCCCTGGATGTAGACATACCATGTCTTCTTGTGGCCATGCGAGTCCATGCACCGAAAAGTCCAGTTTCCGTGCTCTAACCTCTCAATGTTGAGCACCATGCCAGGTAGTAACAAGTACCATTTAAGATTTTTAAAGTATTTGGTATTAGGCCTAATTACCCAACCCGGGACTGATCTCGACCGGATCTCTCGACCGGATACTCTAACTATTAGGCCAACAAGGCTTTCGTTGACGCTGACTAAAACGACAGCATTGTATTAGAACTGCAGTTCTCCTTTTTACATATGGTGATAGCTGGCGAGCTACGAAATTTGGAGAGTGACTTGGCTCCTTATACTAGACACGACCGATCCTTGTCAAAACATTATGGAAAGAACGCAAGGCCATACCGTTCAATAAAATCGCCTAATAAAGCTATGCCTAGTGCCGCCTTTTGAGGTAAAGTTATTCACCACAGCTTCCAAGTGCTGTTAATATTTCTCCTCCAGGCAAAGTTCCACCTTTCCAATTGGGACCTGCCATGTCTACATATACAGCCTCGTTTTGCAGCCGCCGTGTGTCAGTAGCCTTCTGCAGTTCAGTATTTGGTAGTGTTTAACGAAGAAGCCCCTTAAAACTTTTGCTTTTCAAAACTCCGATGTCTATCCTGTCTACTAAAGAGTCAGATGACTGGTTATAACTTAATGGATTGTTAAGGAAAAGAATTACATTTTTTTACAATTTTCGCATTTCGGGTGACATGTTATCAGACTAAAATATGCACATGACATTAGCCTAACTTAGGAACGTAAATTTATTCCCAGTTTATTCAAGTGAAAAAATACAGCAAAAAATTGAAAGAATATCAGGATTCAGTTAATTTTTGTATAGTCTATCATGACGAATGATTTCGTGCTCTAGTACATTGTAAGAGGTATAAGAAATTATTGATCAGTGTTTCACGCTGTACTCAAGACTCAACAGAGCCCGGTGAAAACCTACGACCATCCACAGTTTAAAATTTGAAATGTCGTACGAACATGAATGTTTAAAATTTGGAGACAAAGCAATTAAACAAAACTCTGTGTTAACACTTGCCCCATGTTAACAATTGTTCCATTCCTCAATGTTTTTCGGACCATTGGTTTTTGGCTGCCTTTTTTCTTTTGCTCACTTGCGTCTGTGTGCTCACTGTCGCTTTAGATCCCCATGGTTCTGCTCTTGAATGTTACTCTCGGCATGTTCGTATCCAGCCCTTACATAGACTTTAAGTCGGACAAGTAGCGTACAGTACGTACACGAGATGCGGTGGTTTCTATAACTTTGCCTTGTTTCCTGAACCCATAAATCTGAAGAGTTTACCTTGAATTCCGCTTCGCATTCAATACGTTTGTTTTCAATCTCTCTCTGCGATGGACGACCGACATGTTGGTTCAATCCCTACCTGCATGCACGTGGCCGGGAATTCCCGAGATTTCTCAACAATCGCGAACGCGATCAAACCATTACGGGCATGTAAGCGGGGTTCTTTATGGTATGCCATGAGCCTAATAGATCTACTGCGGTTTTTGTTCTAAATAAATTGAGCTGATTTCTATGGCTGTGACATTTACAACACAATCGTGATAAGTTAAAACATCCGCCTTGTAAACGATCATTCAAGTAGGGTTCTGTCCCAAACTAGGCCATGCTTGTAGAGAAAAGCTAAACTGGGTGGGCATCACTGGCGTAGATGGTTACAGTGCCGCTTCGTTGCGACTATGAGGCTAGTGAGATCGTTTGTTCGAATCCATCGATTTCTATTTTTCGGCGGGACCTTAAGCTTGGCGGTAGTCGGTGGGTTTCTCCAAGCACTACGGTTTCCTGTTGACCGCCGGCTTATAATGAAAAATTCTTGAGCACTAATCACTAATCAACAGGGTCCACTTTCACAAAACGTCGTAAGTGACTTTTCACGTAGTTCTTCTCGTAGAGCACATCGTCTAGGTTATAGTACCATATGGCGACGTATCTTACGAGAAAAGTTACGAGAAACTTTATTTACGAAGCTTTGTGAAAGTGGGCCTAGTAGATCAATCTATTCTTAGGTAATATCCGTACTTCCTGATATCTGCTTGGCGAAAGTTGTGGCGGTCATGGCCACTTCCACAGTGTCGGTAGTGCATGTCTATAGTGCGTGTCTACAGCTAGAAGCGTGTCTGTACTCAGGCCGGCCTGCTCCAAGGACACCTTTGTGTATGATTAAGACGATAAAAGAATCTCTGCTCTACCCCTAACATAATTTCGTATTGTATGAAGTCAATTAACTTTGGACGCCTCGTAAATGACGGTGCGAGAAAGGACAAATTGCCCCTTCGTATGTCGCTGGTTAGGAGTGTTTTGCATACAGGAGAATCGTTGCACATGCATGGCCGTGCTGACAGCTACGGGAAGTAGAATTGGTTAATGATTTGACTTTAACGCCAGGTTGGCAGTGTTTCAGTCATATCGTGGCGAAGAAGAGAACAAAAAAACGGATTCAGTCCAAACTGTAAAGTGATTTTAAAATGTAGTTATATATACGCATATAATATAATATATTGTTGGGGAGATCAAGAAACAAAAGTCATGTTGTACGATTTTTTTATTTCTTTATTTATTTTTCTGTCAGACGAAATGAATACAGCGAGTCTTAAATAAATGGCCAGAGTAAGTTCCACCCTTGGTGATTCAAATCGAGAATCGCCACGATATGGCTGGAAAATTGCCGATGTGGCGTAAAGCCATAATCATTCATTCATTCAAATCGAGAAACATCCGAGGTCATTTCTGATGGTTATCTTTAATTTGCTCCATTTTTATATGGAATCTTGTGATGACATGACATGTGATACAAATGTAAAACTATACATGATGACTCATGTATAGCAAAAAGTCCTCGACTACGCAGAATCGGAGCTTAGCTATCTGAATCGCCGATGTTCTCGCTGACAGACATTTCGTCTTCGTTCTTTCTCTTTACCGTTGTCCGCAATGCTAAACTTGACTTGTTGTTAACGCTCTTTTTATACGTGTGCACCTGCTGTTGTTGTTGTTGCAGTCTAATACTGCTCCTGACCCTCTTCTTCTTCATCCTCAAACTCGCCCTCCTCCTCGGCAGTGGCATCCTGGTATTGCTGGTATTCAGACACCAAGTCATTCATGTTGGACTCGGCCTCAGTGAACTCCATTTCATCCATGCCCTCACCGGTGTACCAATGGAGGAAAGCCTTACGACGGAACATGGCTGTGAACTGCTCGGAGACTCTTTTGAACAGCTCCTGGATGGAGGTGCTGTTGCCGATGAATGTCGAAGACATCTTGAGACCACGAGGTGGAATATCACAGACAGCAGTCTTGACGTTGTTGGGGATCCATTCCACAAAGTAGCTGCTGTTCTTGTTTTGGACGTTCAACATCTGCTCATCCACCTCCTTCATGGACATACGACCACGGAACATGGCGGCCACGGTCAGGTAACGGCCGTGACGGGGATCGCAGGCAGCCATCATGTTCTTGGCATCGAACATCTGCTGGGTGAGCTCTGGTACAGTCAGGGCTCTGTACTGCTGGCTTCCACGGGAAGTGAGAGGAGCAAATCCAGGCATGAAGAAGTGGAGACGGGGGAAGGGCACCATGTTGACAGCCAGTTTACGAAGATCAGCATTGAGCTGACCAGGAAACCTCAGGCATGTGGTCACTCCAGACATGGTTGCCGACACCAGATGGTTCAAGTCACCATAAGTGGGTGTGGTCAGTTTCAAGGTACGGAAGCAAATGTCATACAAGGCTTCATTGTCGATGCAGTAGGTTTCATCTGTGTTCTCCACCAACTGATGGACTGACAAGGTGGCATTGTATGGTTCCACAACAGTGTCAGATACCTAGAGAAAAAAAAAACATCCGTGTTATATTTTTTTATTTCCCTGTCAGAGTTGTGGGAATATTTTGACCACTTTTATGCTATTATGCCGAAATCGGCAGTGGTTATTTTTAAGTCCCTTAAAAGTATTGCTCATTCACATGTTTTTCACATATTTCCATCTGTTTCATGGGTTTGAATTTGAATCACGAACGCCAATTACAAATGAGTTCATCAAAAGTTTAGGAGGACACTTTGTCAATCGTTTCTTTTTGTTATTCTTGTGGATAGTTACTGTTGTTATCAGTAATACGCTTACCTTTGGTGATGGAACAACTGAGAATGTGTTCATGATTCTGTCTGGGTACTCCTCTCGGATTTTGCTGATGAGCAGTGTGCCCATACCAGACCCGGTACCTCCACCCAGTGAGTGCGTCAGCTGAAACCCTTGCAGACAGTCACAGCTCTCCGCCTCCTTTCTGATGACGTCAAGAACGGAATCGACCAGCTCAGCGCCCTCGGTGTAGTGACCTTTGGCCCAGTTGTTTCCTGCACCGCTCTGACCAAACACGAAATTGTCTGGTCGGTACAGCTGACCGAATGGACCGGAGCGGACGGAATCCATGGTACCGGGCTCCAGATCCACCAAGATTGCACGAGGGACATACTTGCCACCTGAAACGTGACACAAACATTGCAATAAGGATCGATGTTGGTATAGAATCTTTTGCATTTGAAAGATGTCTGCCCAATTGAAAAGTGACAAAGACTTAGGCATGATTGTTTAGTTTTAGATTCCTCAAGATTACCAAGCCACAGTAAGCCAATTCCAGCAGTTCACTTCCAGTTAAATTATCAGAAATCTGTTCATAAGTGAAAGCCAATACGTTGTCTTCCAAAAATATAAGTACAAGTGTAAGTAAGTTAAGTGTACATACCTGTAGCTTCGTTAAAGTAGACGTTGATTCTCTCCAACTGCAGGTCGGAGTCACCATGATAGGTTCCGGTGGGGTCGATGCCGTGTTCATCAGAAATCACCTCCCAGAACTGCCAAAGAGACGACCTTATACGTTGATCAGTGTCATCAGCACATGTTATGTTACGTACAGTGCATCAGACGTGAATTTAAAAGCATTGTGGTGTGATGTGTATACAGAAAACACATCAGAAAACAAAGATTTATTTTAAGCGGACAGAAACGATCCAAAACGGACACACTGTGCTCAGGCTGAATACACCATGACTTAGCACGGGTGGAATACAGTCCGAACATGTATTTAATTTTGAATTCCCTGTATTTAGGAGTA
Source organism: Acanthopleura granulata (assembly GCA_016165875.1). Taxonomy (NCBI): domain Eukaryota; kingdom Metazoa; phylum Mollusca; class Polyplacophora; order Chitonida; family Chitonidae; genus Acanthopleura; species Acanthopleura granulata. The sequence goes on along the minus strand of JABBOT010000080.1, from coordinate 15,841,123 downwards.
CTTTTAAATCAGCCATGAAGTTAATATTGGTAGTGGTATAAGAGAGCCAACTCCACTTTACGAAATTACCCATCTAATTGGGTGCTGTTGGGTTTTTTTTTTACATAATATAATCAGTACATATGTAAGAAAGAGGAAACAATCTTTATAATTTGTACATTATATATAAATATACAGGGTAATCAAAAACGAGCGGAGAGCGGTTTAGGAAGCACATCTTTATCCGCTGGTAGATCAAAATGTTCGTGTCATCCACGGCTCTTAGCGAAGGTACACAAGGTAAACCCTTCAACAATTAGTCGTCCTATTCATTAGACCTTGTACAGACATTACTTGCTTTCAGATTACACATAGGTAGGCAGGAATGACTGAATGACTTCAGAGATGTTGAGTGTATGGGGTACACATTTATGAGAATCTCACCTTTGCCCCGATCTGGTTACCGCACTGGCCGGCCTGGATGTGCACGATTTCCCTCATTGTGATTTGTGATGTGACAGTTAGGAGCGTCCAAGTTCGATAATATTAGTCACTGGGTGGCGATCAAATCCGAACTTTCAACTTATATACGTCTCACCTGTGACCGAATTACCCGCGTAGATATCGATATCGTCCTACGCCAGCTCTCACTATGATTTACATGAACAACGTTTGCGTCGAAAGGCGTGTTGCAACACGTTAAAATGAATCCTGTTTCTTCGACACAGATTAAGATGACCAAAGAGGCACTATTTCGTGTCAAAAAATAGTTCCAAGTTTGTTACTACATGTCTTGTTGCTATTTACCTCTCTCCAAGTGACAGAATCTCTTCGTATAAAGAAAATGTCTTGCGTTCACAGGTTGGCAAATAAAGAGCAGGTAAAAGGACAATTCAGCTGGAAAAAGTTTTGGGTGGGAAGGTTTGTTTAAGTCCCCGTTAGCTGACAATGGAATGAATGGTCCTTCTGAAATTCACACTCTTTTACAAGAGAATGCCACCTGGCGATTTAAGTGCTTTGCAAAGTTCTCCACAACAGGCCGTCTTAGACACGCATTTATCATTTTGCCCATGGGGCTCCACACGAATAAATCACCAACCAAAGCCAAAAAATGTAAATAAATAAAAAATAACAATCAAGCAAACTACAGAATTCATTCTTGCGTTAAGAAGCATATATTTCTGTGCATGTGGTGGGAAGGATTGCAACTTTGATTGTTGTTTGTACGTTTTAATGATTATGTCAGGGAAATCATTGAATTAAAAGCCGTAAAACTGTCCGCTATAGTCTGAAGGAAAATTCTCCCAAGTATACATGGCGTTAAACAACAACGAAATTATGAAGAAAATAAATCAATTAAAATTTTCAAAAATAAATCAGTTAAGTGGTTGGCGGTGGAAAATTACTAGTATATTGAACCTAAGAGAAGCTTATAAGTATATTTGCGCGTGACAAGGAAGAAGCAGTAGAATGTATTTACCATTCCTTGATGGTTGTTTACAAGCCTTCACGATTGTAAGGTTGAATGCATGAGCGAGTGCCTACATTATTGCATACAAATGCTTGCTAATTTACGCGGATATAATTTGTGTGTAATTTAATAAGTGCGAAATAAATTTTGTGGTCGCCTCAAAACGACCATCAGATTGCTGGGGTGGTGTCTGTAGTATAGGGGGAACAGAATGGAGTTATAGCCTGTTCTGATAGCGGCATCAACTTTATATCCATAAATATGCACTGATACTGAGTATTAACAACTGAAACCAGAGTATCTCTCTGTAGTTCGAAGTACTCTCAGTTTCACGAAAAAATTTTTTCGTGTTTTTTGCTTCAGTAATGTAATACGATACTTATGCAGTGTTTTACTTAAGTTTTTCAAGAAACACCCTATGTTCGACTTGGGCAAAAAACTTCTGACGTGAGCAAATTATCGAACTTAGAAAACTTCGTGAAACCGTGCCATGGAGTAAAGAACCAGCATTACTGTGTAGCTAGAGATGGACTAGGCATCTATCACATAGCCGTGTTGGCTCGCGGTGTCAGATCTGGTGAAGTGCATGTTGTCGGATAACAATCTCTATATTCACACCTGTACTCTTGTAACCTCCAAATTTCAGACCAAAGCCTGTTTCCATGGAATTCCAGATACTATATACACATATCTTGTTCACGTCATTCAAGAATTGCAATATGTTTATGAATGCTGACTGAAACTCTAAGTAACAGTATATCCCAAGCTGCACAACAGGTGCGTCGTGTTACCATGGCAACTTACAGCTGTTTCCTTTACCTGATCCTTAATTAAAAACCCGTCCAAACGCAAACTGCATGTTGTTATTGTATGTAAATTTATCAGCGGTCTTTCTATATGTATCATAAATATGGCTGAGAACGAAATAAATGAGAATGCATTGTGTATTAAAGGCGATACATATGTGCTCTCATTACACGTGCGTACAGGACAAAGCCACATGCACATTCCTGGCGTGACAGATAACCGTTACTACGTACCACCTCACACCTCTTGCATATGAATTGGTGGGTTCCTCCGCTGTACACATGCATACAGATTTTGACAGCTATCTTAACTACTGAATTCATGCCAGGTTTTGAACACTGTATGCCCTAAAGAATAGCTTGAATATAGTTATATATGTTATTGCTGTACTCGAGGGATTTTTTTTCTTCAATGGAAACTACTTTGGAGGCTGCCTTTGTGCAATATTGACGTGAAAGATCGCAATTGATTCGACGGCTCACGCCTGTAAATTAACCCATTCAGCCGCTCTGCACCATGTGTGTGTTAGGCTGACCGATTGATTGAGGCTCGCGAGATGGGGTATCGTATGTCAAACTCTACATGCAGAGACAAGCATTACATACATTGGCTTTCGAACGTGATATATACGTTCCCTGTGTCATGGTTATACATTCCAGCTAGCACCTGAAAACCAACACTCAATCTTAACTGAAAGACACCGCAAAAGTTATTCACTTTTATATGGGTGCACTGTTGCTAAGTGCATGCATACCAATCTCCTGAAAAGAATATCTCTGAGTATATAATTCCTGTCCACCTCCTCGCCGATTCGTATACTGAACTTTTCCCAGATCAAATTCCTCGATTTAGTCAGAGTACGAACTCCAGCTTACGGTTGTATAGATCGTCTCTTGAGGTTGCTTGTATTTGGAATCAGTCGCTAAAATTGGCTGAAATATTTTCAATTCACTTTACTCACTCGGGTTAGCTGGGTTGCACAAGAAGTTTGACATATGATTTCAACTGTGTATATGTCAAAGCGGTGTTAAACCATGCATTATATATCACTCATTCATTCTTCGGAAATATGGTATAGCGGCTTCAAACTCGATTCTTATTCTCTAAAACAACTGTGTACAAATTTGCATATCTACAATGCATATGTATCAGTGGTACACAAATTGTGTATCACCGATACACACGTCACTGTGGATGTATTACAGAAATTACACAGCTGGTACACAAAAATTATGCGAATGTGCATTTTTGCCAAAAAAATAATGTGTACCACTTGGACACAGTTGATGAACTACCGGTGACCGAACAAGAATGTGAAACATAGAGATATAAAAAGAAGTAAACTGTAGCCTGTATATATTAAACCAAAACATTAAATTTATTATTTCTTTTCAAATGAGCGGTGAGTAACGTTGCACTTCATTTACATATGGCAATTGCATTCATTTGCGTGGGTGGAGGAAACCATAACCCTTTAATAGTCAACCAGGTAATTAGCAATTCACCGAACCAAAGCGGTGCAGAGCTGGAAAAGCCTGAAACCTTTTTTACAATCAGGGTGCAAGTTATGTCAAAAGTAAATGTCATGACAACACACGCTGAAGAGATCCATTGCCACGGATGTTACATTTGACGAAACACAAATAGGTAAAGAGGGCCCCAGTTGGAAAAGCCAGAGCTGGATTTGAGTCTGCTCCTTAATTTATTAGTTACCGGCCGGCGTCTCCGAGAGTAACACTTTGTACAACCGTGCAGCCCGGGCCTTTCCAAACCATTAAAAGATGCTCTGCATTCAACATAAGTGCCATCAATACTGCTAACATTACTAAACCCCATGTATAATATACTATCTGTAACCAGGTGTTTTGTTTTGTTTGTTTGTTTTTTTTTTTTTTTGTTTTTTGTTTTTTTTTTTGCTTTTGGGGTTGTTTTTTGTTGACTATATATATATAGACTTTTAGTCATTAGCTGTGGTTGGGCGAAGAAAAAAAAGTGACAGTACTCCCGGAAAAACAACTATATACCCCGGACTCGTCAAGTCTAGAGTTCGAATCCAGCTCCTGGTGGTTTGGCCTCTGTTTTAGGTAGGTTTTAGATACTGTTTAGTGAATATTAAAGCCTCGCCTATATGTGTGCGCACTATCAGTATATGACCTACCATCAGTTCTAACTACATGTACCACAGTTCCAACAGACAGTTTCTCGAAAGGGATAAATACTAAATTACCCCACAATATAAACCACACTGTACGTGTCACGTTGATTAGCCATTGGTGCAACCTGACAAGTGAGGGCTGAGTAAACTCACAACTGTGCGCATAATTGCAAAATGCTGTCATGGGGAAATAGCTTAAAAAGCTACATGTGTTTTCTTAAAGGATAACCGGATTCCCCAAACAACAGTCACTTTGCAAACAATGTCAGATCAAGAAATCATTTATTTATTTATTTATTTAATTGATTGGTGCTTTACACCGTACTGAAGAATATTTCAATTATACGACGGCGACCAGCATTATGGTGGGAGGAAACCGGGCAGAACCCGGGGGAACCCACGACCATCCGCAGGTTGATCAAGAATTCACTTCATTATATAGAATTTATTATTTCTGTAATGTGACATAATTGGATACTGTGCATACATTAACATCGAAGACTGTGACTTATTAAGGCTTATGGGTCAAAAGATGCTTGTCGGTTATCCTTATTGATTCATCTATATGTGTATTTACCTCTCGTCTCCCTGGTGACGCGTAAACAATCACATTTACTATCAGGGAATCTATTAGCAATCACTCACACTCTCTCTATAAACACAGGTACATAGATACATATATTACACCTGGCGACTGGTAAACAGGTAAGGAGTGGTAGGAACGCCACCTGGGTTATCTGGAAACCACGTGTACTTTCCTTTTCATTCTGACGTGGTAGCATGACTACGTTCGTGTTAAGCTCTATACAAACACTATGACAGAGATAATCTTGTAAAAACACCATTGTTACAGCGGACTGGACGCATGAAGGCCTATATATACCCTTGTTTCGCCGTTTTCTCTTGTGCCCTTAAACAATAGCGCATATATGTTGTTTGACATATTGCAACCACAGTGGCTTTATTCCCTAAAAAAATGTATTGGCCCATATCTGTGCCAACGTTTGTGACACGCCTGTGCAGACAAATTGCTCTTCGTCATGAAATTTATATATGTGTACGATTTGTAGTCTTTCTTCTGATAGGAGAAAGTTTAAAGTATATTGGGAGGTTTACGACTGCATGGTGTAAACCAATATGCCCGACAGGGGTAACGGCCCGGCAACTTCTGAATACATTTATCATTGTTTACACAGGTAATGGGTTTTGTCAGCTTTCATGTGTGCCAAATAAAGCTGACTTGTTACTTGTCGATTTGTCAGTGTCTACGAATGGTTTGATGTGGGTCGGAGATCATTGTACTGAATGTTAATTCATGGCAGAGCGGGAAGCAGGTCAGTGCGTGTCTCAAATGATGTAGCAGTGCCGAGGTAAGCCCTTAAATGAACAACACACGTGCATGCATTTTTCTTGCAGAAAGTCTTTCCTCCGTTTTCTAAATCAAAGTCAGTTACCAGTACAATTAAGCTGGGAAATAGCGATGAAAATGCAGTAAGCAGCTTTATATTGCAGATGAATCAAACACAATGAGGCAAAGTGAAATATAAGAAACAATTATGCATGCTTCGGTGTGAATCGTCCAATTAGGTCGATCGGATACATGTCATTACAAATTTAACCCATCCGCCTCCCCCCATGTATATGTAAAACTTGTAAATATTACAAAGTGAAATGAGCATGCAGCATTATTGTAATGTATTGTGCAGACAAAAAAAACAGCGCAAATCAATTCTGAAAATGTAATAAACTGATCAATATCCCCTCCCCCAAATGTAACCATTTCACGGATATTAAATACAGGAAGATGTATGTAAGTTTCACAGTGTATAAATGAAAATGAATGAATGAATGATTATAATGGCTCAACGACACACTGACAATATCTCAGTCATATCGTGGCGAGTGTATAAATGAAAAAGATAAATTAAGTGCATTGTATATAAGAAAAGTGGGAGCAAAAATCGAGGTACATTATGTTATTCTCTGGCATCGTAACGGGTGGACACAAACGTACCAAAGTGTTGTTAAATATACAAGTGGCATTATAGCTAGTGATCTTCATGCAATAGGTAACTATAAATGTGATACGAAATAGTACATGGAAAGGCAATCAGCTGTATTGGACTATGCACATAAACACAACAAACCCTGAATACAATAATACAATAATAAGTATATGTGGCTCTAACAACGTTGCAACAAAAACATTATATTTAAAGGCAGCGTTGACTATACGTGTGCCATGTGAAAAAACATTCGTTAGTCACAATTCACGTGAAAGAGACATATGGTTAGTAACACGAATTATAAAAATGCTTTACATGTAAAGTGATGTGATATTTATTTATTTGATTGGTGTTTTATGCCGTACTCGAGAATATTTCACTTATACGACGGCGGCCAGTATCATGGCTGGAGGAATACGGGCAGAGCCCGTGGTAAACCACGCCCATCCGCAGGTTAAGTGATGTGATATAAATGAAATATATCTAACCAGTGTATAAATTGTCCTCAGCTCTGTTATACTCACAAAATTTGGTCAAATAACTATCTAACCATCGCTATGGGAAAGAATCGTTAATCAGAAATTGTGCCTTTTCTGCTTTGCACACATTTCTGAGAAAATGTGTTCAAGCACCGAGCTGAAATCCATGTACAGACTCGAGCTCTTTATATTTATTCAATTATTTGATTGGTGTTTTGCGCCGTACTCAAGAATATTTCACTTATACAACGGCGGCCAGCATTAAATGGTGGGAGGAAGCCGGGCAGAGTGAGCTCTTTATATGTGACCGGGCTTACCAGCCGGGGATTTGAATCAGGAATGTATGGGTTACAAGTCCACGCCTCCAACCACTCCAACCGCCAAGGAAAGAGGGGGTACTTATTTGTGATAAATGTGTTACTATACTATGGCGTCGCTGCTTTATGTGATACGTTTAACATTAAACTAATCTTTGTTCGTCATAATAGTGTTACAGTTATGCGGCCGTACGTGGGAAGGTCTGCCAATAACCTACGAATGGTCGTGGGTTTCCCCCGGGCTCTACCCGGTTTCCTCCCACCACAATGCTGGCCGCCGTCGCATAAGTGAAATACTCTTGAGTACGACAAAAAACACCAATGAAATAAATAATCAAATAAATGTTACAGTTATAAGTATTCCTTCCCAATACACAGTGTGTACTGTAGTTTTACTAAAAGTACAGTTTGGTACTTTTCATACATATATATATAAATTATAACAATGTGTTATACACCACTGATCCATTTACATAAGGATGTCTGTATTGCAACACTGTTGCAAAGCGTGGTTTCGAAGAATTTTTTTTGAAAGGAGTCGCATTGTTGTCCCCTGATCATGGCAAAATAACAATGCCGAAACATTTAGTCACAATGGTGTTTCCGTTTTTCGAAGTTACACGACTTGTGTATTTATTACAAATGTTTCAGAGGATCTTTCACGCAATATGAAACAGTTGCAAAACGACTGTAATCATTTTAGCAAACAGAGGGCAAAAATTTTCTCGCTCATTCCCACCTCCTGCAAGCCAGATACGGTGCATATCGCTTTTATAAGTTAAATGATCCTTAGAGTTATCCCCCTTAAAAATTATTTACTGCCATTCAACCTGCATGTCAATTTTGTCAAGCATTTGAAACTCAGCAGTGCGTGGTCATCAAAGCAGCCTGTGCGATTATGCATCTTGGGTTCATTTAAATATGATTAAAACAGATTTCTGTGCAAATTAAGAAATAAAAAAACTTAGTCATGAATAGTAATGTTGTTTATTTTTTCCTCGTTATATACACTGACCATCACTGTTTAGCTAACATTTAAAACATAATAATTCTGTGTACGTGTAGTGCTTTTTAGGGAAACATGCCCTTTTTGTGGAATAATCTCCTAATTACCCGGGTTTTTAATTTCAAGTCAGCTTACCGTAATGCGACTATGCGACTCAAATCTTTCAAACCATGTTTCCTCAACAGGAAGCACTGCATAGATTTTATAAGGATAAATTATTTTCTACATGGCGACCTTTCCGTGTTGACATCCCTGTTGTCACACTGCACTTCAAGCACCTCAGATGTTTCCCGACTTGTGCTGATATATCATGCGGACATCCGCCGATCTATTCTGTGCCACAGACACAGATATTTTCTGACTTATGTTCAAGTCTGGGATTTAGACATAATCCACGCTTTGTGGGTTGGCATTCATATGCAGTACTGTGTCATGTCGTATGAACATCGACACAGAATTTGTTTCTGCACAAGCCTTCTCATTAACTTATTGACCTCCATTTTACAGGAACCGGTACAACAGATGAGCTTAGTTCTAACCACAGGGTCTAGATATTTATTTCTTGGGAGGAACAAATTTCGTTTATCAACTTACAATAACAAGTTATTCACACTTCCGCCATACTAAAAATCTGTGAATGTCGGCACTGCTACCAATGGCTGTGGCTTTTTGACCATACATATTGTACTTCATTATTTATGCATGAATCAGAAAGTGGAAGCCATGTGTAGTCAACTACATACTTATTGTACTTGACCCCAAATTTTATTTGGATGTAGTGCATCCTCAAGAGAAAATAAAAATTTCAGCCACAAATACTATGAACAGCTTACTGATCCAGCTGCAGCTTCAATTTACTTATTAAATTTTTGCTTTACACCACACTCAAGAATGTTTCACTTACACGACAGCAACCGGCATCACGGTTGGTGGGATGGGGGAATCAGGCAGAGCCTCGGGGAAACCACTGCAGGTTCAAGTCAAGGTTTGTAAATTGTCTGTTAAAGGTTCTATAATTGCATAGGGCACTCTGCTCAGATTTATCTATATACCTCACTGTTCAAGGTGACAAATTTGTGGGTACCAGTCTGGTATATAACACCAACTATAAATAAGTAAATGGTGCCAGATAAGTTGCGGCATGCCTTGAATACCTACTATCTCACTGACGTTGGAGTGAAAGGTAAACGCTCAAGAATAATCAACCAAAATGCCTGGAGTTTCGATTACGACAGGATTGCTGACTTTATTCACATTCAATCTCTCTCCTCATTTGACCCATACATCCGTCAATGTATTCCATCTCTTCCCACATAATGTCACCTCTATGTGATGGGTACTAACAAGAATCACAGGATTCACGAAACAGAAAGAGGTTAAGTACCTTGTAAGGAGAGAGAAAGATAAGTATGAAGTTGTTGTAACGCTGATGTGAAGTATGTAAGTGTGAACAACAGGAATGGACACTTTTGATAGAATGGCTAGTGTGTTACAGAACTGTTTAGCAGATCTGAAGCTGACGGTTAGGATGTTACACTGTCAGTACTGGGGAGTAAAAGAGAGCTTATTCCTGTTCCACATCTTCTTCTTCATCCTCAAATTCGCCCTCCTCCTCAGCAGTGGCATCCTGGTATTGCTGGTACTCAGACACCAAGTCGTTCATGTTGGACTCGGCCTCAGTGAACTCCATCTCATCCATGCCCTCACCGGTGTACCAATGGAGGAAAGCCTTACGACGGAACATGGCTGTGAACTGCTCGGAGATGCGCTTGAACAGCTCCTGGATGGCTGTGCTGTTGCCAACAAATGTAGCAGACATCTTGAGACCACGAGGTGGAATGTCACAGACAGCAGTCTTGACGTTGTTGGGGATCCATTCCACAAAGTAGCTGCTGTTCTTGTTTTGGACATTCAACATCTGCTCATCCACCTCCTTCATGGACATACGACCACGGAACATGGCTGCCACGGTCAGGTAACGGCCATGACGGGGATCGCAGGCAGCCATCATGTTCTTGGCATCAAACATCTGCTGGGTGAGCTCTGGTACCGTCAGGGCTCTGTACTGCTGGCTTCCACGGGAAGTGAGAGGAGCAAATCCAGGCATGAAGAAGTGCAGTCGTGGGAAGGGCACCATGTTGACAGCCAGCTTACGAAGATCAGCATTGAGCTGACCAGGAAACCTCAGGCATGTGGTCACTCCAGACATGGTTGCTGACACCAGATGGTTCAAGTCACCATAAGTGGGTGTGGTCAGTTTCAAGGTACGGAAGCAAATGTCATACAGGGCTTCATTGTCAATGCAGTAGGTTTCATCTGTGTTCTCCACCAACTGATGGACTGACAAGGTGGCATTGTATGGTTCCACAACTGTATCTGAGACCTGGGGAAAGATAAAAGGGAACAATGAACAATTTCTACACTCAAAAAAGTCTAATCCAACATTCTGGAAGCAGTAACCAGTCAACTTGGGAGAGAATCAATCCTGTTAAAATCTGCAAATATGCCTCAAACAAATGCAAAAAGCAAGAACCAACTGCACAGATTTCCATTATGCTACTAAATTCCATTTCATTATCAATTTTTTTGTTTTCAGTTGATTTCCAGCCCATTGTTTCAGGGATATGTCCTCTCTTGCCTACCTTTGGTGATGGGACAACTGAGAATGTGTTCATGATTCTGTCTGGGTACTCTTCTCGGATTTTGCTGATGAGCAGTGTGCCCATGCCAGACCCAGTACCCCCGCCCAGTGAGTGCGTTAGCTGAAACCCCTGAAGACAGTCGCATCCTTCTGCTTCTTTGCGAACAACATCAAGAACGGAATCCACAAGCTCAGCACCCTCTGTGTAATGTCCCTTAGCCCAGTTATTTCCAGCACCACTCTGCCCAAACACAAAGTTATCTGGTCTGAAGATCTGGCCAAATGGTCCTGATCTGACAGAGTCCATGGTGCCTGGCTCCAAGTCCACCAACACTGCACGAGGAACATATTTACCTCCTTAAATAGAGAGAGAGAAAAGGGTTAGAATTTTGCCATAACAAGTAATCAATACGTTAATTAATACTATATCACTTTAATTCAATTGGGCCAAGTTTCAAAATATGTTCGTTGGGTGTAACCCAACCACTCCTTGAAAAAGTCTTCATTGGCGTACGGATAGAGAATAGTTTCTTCTGTCTATGTTAATTTCTTTAAAATCCTTATCTTTTCCAAGAGCTAGGATGAAAAAAGAATTCCCTACCAACCGACCTCATTTTTTCTCACACGGTCAGGTTACGCCCAAGAAACTGTCGTTTTTAAGGATGGCCTTGCATAACAATAACAAGAGTGTTAAAGATGTGATTGAATTTCAGATTAAAGTTTAACAACCGTAGCTGAAAGAACACTTCGTGCAAAAGACAACTGAATCTGGCCTCTTAAAACGGACCTGACCGGGGATAAACATAAACTTATCACCACATCAACTACAGAAAAGATAAACTGACGCTAGTCCAAAAAAAGGTACATAAGGTCAACCCAATGTAAACTGCTGTTTAAAAGGGTTGATAAATTTTGTTTCAGTGTTGTCGGGGAGGATATAGAAATAGAAGTCACCTAATTTGTGGAAAATGATGACACCAGAGATCAGACAAAATAAAAAAGGGGGATTTTTTCATTTTTATTCCAGTATGGATGTTTAATGCCAGCTTGCTCTTAAAACACAAATTAACTTGGCACTTTTCTCCTTATGGGCAATTAAAAGCCGTAAATTCAACTTTCAAATACCATGGAAAATTTGAGAATAAACTTCCTTGACCCACTGATTTGAAAAATACAGCATTTATCAATATAAAAGAGCTGCAGAAGTTGATTGGAAAAACGTTTTCTGCTTGCAACATCTTAATAATATCTATATACTAGTAAATGAACCTTTTCGTTCTCAATCTAGATGTAGATTTCACTGAATGCAATGACCTTTACATAAGCCGAATCAACATTGCAGAAGTCTCCCGAGATCACGCTGGTCTTGGACAAGACAGGGTCGGGACTCTTGCACCCAACAACAGCAACAGCTCTGTTAACCAAAGTGAAGTCACGTAGTTCGCAAGAGCCCCCAGCCAGTCTCAGCCAAAGCCAGCATGATCTGGAGAGAATTCTGCAATGCCGATTCACCTTATTCACTAACCACAGGAACATTCCAGAGTATTCTTTTTTCACATCTTGTCTGTTTTTGTATGTGTTGTGCTTTGGACGATCTATTTGATTTGTGTAAACCGAATGAAGAAAAACGGCGTGCTGAAGACTGCTGTATTTTGTACAGTCAACCTGTGACTGCCAGCCTATAACTGTCTAGCTGTCTGTCTGTTCCGAAATTGGCATTTTATAATGGTGTTTCCTGTTAGGAGATGTCCTGGCTTTGTGTTAATATGCAAGTGAATTTCGCCAGTCTAATGTATTGGAAATCCTTTGTCCATTGTGCATAATAGTCAAGCCAGATCTGCCCGAAAATACAATTTTGATATTCTTACTTTATTGCCCCAAAATGTACATCATACACCTGTCATCCGTTACAACAGCATTGATTCATAGTTTTAAATAGCCCGACCTGGATAAAGCTGTGCATAGATTAAGGCGCCAGCCAATCAGAACACAGAGATGTGGCGGCTGACTCACACCGGCTCGGCGGGTTGACCCAGTTTTCTGGACAACGTGGAACATCGAGTGCTCCCTTAGCAAACCAGTTTAAACTGACCCCCAAAGCGAGCCAGGAAATTCTCTACATCACTATGTTCCCAATTTCGTTTCCAAAATCAAAAATCGCAATAAACGATCTCACCTGTGGCCTCGTTGTAGTAGACGTTGATTCTCTCCAACTGCAGGTCGGAGTCGCCATGATAGGTTCCGGTGGGGTCGATGCCGTGTTCATCAGAAATCACCTCCCAGAACTAAAGGAATAGTAAAACAGGTGATCATTGACAAATGATATACCAATTTTCTACACACACTATAGTATCCTGCCATTACACTTAACCATTCAAGAGGTTCCATTTTAAACCAGCGAGTGCAAAATCAGAGACGGTTACTGAAGCATGCAACTCCATTGAATGAATGGGTGGATACTTTCCTTTATTTTTTTTGGTGAATTTAACGTTTGGTGGCCTCGAGGTTAATTCCTTACCTTAGCTCCGATCTGGTTCCCACACTGACCGGCCTGCAAATGGACTATTTCTCTCATGATTCCTGTTTTTGTCTGCCTTGATTTTCTTCAACACGGTGGCTGTGTGTGTTAAGCTAACACTTTCTTCCTGTGAGCCGTTAACGGCCGTTAAACTCTCTTTATTTCCACACCCAGGCTTATCACCTCCAGCTTCCTGCGCATTTCGAAAAATTTAGGCAATATCATTGGCTGTTGGTGGTTAGCGCAGGGACTACATTAAATATAATCCGTGCATTATACCTTTGGATGTTCAAGACAGGTTTCATAGAGCCAATTTGCATCTGCTCCAATTGCAGCAGAAAAGTTTTCAGTAGCAATAGTTACACGTTGATCCAATTTTCACCTCAGATGAATGGGTGAGCGCAATGATACATAATTAGCGGGAAATTTGGTCATTGTCACACAGGCTTGTCAGGTGTTCGTTGATTAGTTACCATACCTTGTGCTGAAATCAATATAACCTCGTTAAGAACATCATTGATCTCAGCGGGTTGAAACGCGTATAGACTTAGAGATGTGTTAATTGGACTCGCTAATCTACCAAGAGGGATATGCGATTCACATTATGCATTCGACACTCCTTAACAATCGGTATAATCCCATAAATACATTATCATAAAACAGCATTTATTAAAAATTTTAGGCACAAATGCCTACTAACGCACTATCCGACTGCCGTTTTAATTACGCGTTCAAGAATGTGCCATACATGTCCACATGAGCGCGTAGATGCATGCTTGCGTAACAGTAGTACAAGAAGCAATATAATGTATATACACAAAACAGCGTTTTTATGTACCAGGAAAGAATGTCTATAAATACTGTTCATGCGTGCAAAGCCATATATTCCGCACATTTAAAACCTGATCTAACAAAATCTCAGCAACCCACCACTGAATTTTGGAAAAACTGCATTCTGATTTGTGCACAATGAAAACTAATCATGATTATAATCGCATGAGACTTTTATTGGGGACAATTGTTCAACAACTATTCAACCTTAATTATTCTTTCATTCAAAGCGCCAGTGAGCATTTTCCATCGATTTTTTTCATTGATTACAATTTGCTGAATTTCGCGAAATTCCGTGAATCAAAGCTGACTCTGAGAATCAAAAAAATACCCATGTATATAGACTTCCAGTTTACATGCTATTATGTTGATTTAATTGATGAGGTACATGTATGTACTATAGGATACACTTTGATCCTGCCGCCAGAGTGCTGCCCTGCAAATGCATGTAAGAAAAAACATCAAACTTTAGTGTAATTTAAAGTCTTTTTTCTTTTCTTTTCTGTATATTTTTCTCTCGTTTTTTATTTTTTTGCTTTCTTTTGGGGGCAGGGGGAGGTGGTCACATGACATCGAGATTTATGCAGTACGTACTATATACTGCAGCAAAACCACTATACAAAAATGCTAAAAATATAAACAAAAAAAGAAAGTGCCATACACAAAACCCAAAACATTTTCATTTTCATGTTTTTTTTATTTGTATAGACAATGGGGGTTCTGGCTCACCTGTTGCTGCCGACCCCCTCCCTCCCCGGGAGTGCCCCCAACCCAAGCCCAAGTCATATAGCGTTCAGGTCCATAGATAATTGGCAAAAGTTTATGTACGTGAACAGGTGTTCGGGTACATAGATAATTGGCAAAAGGTTATTTACGCGAACGGGCGTTCACATTCAGAGATAATTGCCATAGGCCGACCGACCCTCTGTTAGAGGCCGGACAGAAACATAACATAACTCGACGCCGAAAAGAAAAGTAGGAACCGACTGAGACGGTTCACTCCTTCTCTCCTGAGGACCACGCCGGCCTCTTAGAAGCGATATTCGAGAATGAGATCACGCTTGAAGAATACGGCGACACCATACCCGCCACCATGCGCCAGCACATTCAGAGAACCATATACCTGGTCAGTAAGAGGATCTGCGATCACAATGTGATCACCCTCGAAATCATCGTAGATCCGACTTGTGCGCGGAGCCGCAAACGGATGGGAAACGCGCTCGCGGTCGCTGCCAAACATGGCGTCTAGTAGCCAGCCCAGTCTTACACAAACCCAGGCTCCAATTAGAGAAAAATGTGGGTATGGTATACCAATGATGATAAAAGGACAGCGTAATTGTGAATGGCTCCTCGTCGGCTCCAGAGAGCACTTCGGAAAAAGCTGCCTTGGCGATTTCTGCAGGATCCACCTTGCACGCATGCCCAGGAACTCCCCCATGCCGACACCCTGTCGAAGGTATAACATCGTTAGACAGTCAGAGGCTCACTTATGTGGGCCTTACGGGGCCGACCGGGCTCAAAAATATCTTGTTAGAGCCGAGGCCCGGGCAAGGCGTATCCACCCCCATGTTATGAACGAGCTCCAACGTCCGTCAGCTTGGGCAAACAAGGTGCCCGCGTTTGTAAGGGTGTTAGCCCTGAATCTCCTATTCGACTGATCACCGAGAACCGAATTTCCATTTAGAGGAACGTGTGTCTACCGTATATCCATCTATAACCGCCATGCCGACTATGGATGAACACATCGACCAGCAACCGGCAGAAATGCCAGACAATCAAGCTCTCAATGATGTAGTCCAAAACATCCTGGAGGAGCCCATTCCCAAGGCAGTTGGAGATTACTTGCTAAAGCCCTTACAGCCTGAGGAATATCGGCCTCTTCCTCCACCACGCAGGAAGACGGGTTGCAGGAAGAGGAAGGCCATTGAGGAAGAATTTGACCCAATCTCTAGGGACTATCAGAAGAACGTTCTAGAGAAGTTTGAAGGTGCCAAGGCAGATGAGCTCACGTTCCAGGACCCCCCCCCCCCCCGGAAATCGAAAGGTACCTCCATAGCTGGCTGCAGACCCTAGAGCTTTTCTCAAAGGGGTGCGCCCCCATATCCAAGAAAAGCTAGAAGAAGAACTCCGAGCCCTCAGAGGTGTAAAGCTTTAACTCGATCTCAAGGTCCAGCTCCGAAAAAACAGCCCTGATGGTGGTGAGTACACCAAGCCTGTGCTCAGCCACAAACAAGAGGCTGTTCTACAGGTTAGTGAGATCAGCGAGGCACTAGGCAAGGCTTTCCCTCACATCTTGGAGACACTTGAAAAATGGACGCAGAGAGGGTCAGGATGGATCGTCGATCGAGTGGAACTTCTATGGCTGGACATCGCTCGATACCAGCCACTGAGAGGTTGATCTTACATCCCAATTCCAGCAGCTGTGAGGAATAAGAAGGCATTTGTGAACGTCGAGAACAAGGGTGACCACTGCCTCCGTTGCCTCTTCGGTCTGCCTTGTTCCCGGCTGAAGATAAGGACAGACCCGCAAAATACCCAACTGAGGATGGCCTAAACTTTGAAGGAATCGACTCCCCAACTCCCATTTCAGAGATCACGAAGGTTGAGAAACAAAACAACCTAGCCATCAACGTATTCGGTTGGGACAAAGAGGTCATCTTCCACAGCCTAAGTAAACAGCCGGCAGGCATCAATCTACTGTTGATTGAGAAGGCTGGGAAATTCCAATACACCTGGATCACAGACCTCAACCGCCTACTCTATGACAAGAGTAAGCACCGGGAGAGCAAGTACTTCTGCGAGCGATGATTCCATGGCAATCCCTGCTGGAAGCCCACAAACTGGAATGCCGTGGGATAGGCCAGGCTGGTGTGAAGGTAGACATACCGGAAGAGGGTAAAAACAAGCTCACATTCCAGAACCATCACAAGCAGCTCATCTGTGCCGACTTCGAGGCTCTCACCACCAAAATCGAGGGCGCCGGGCTGGACTCCACAAAAAGCAACATCAGAAAAACACAGGCACATGAGGTTTGCAGTTATTGCTACATCTTGGCGCGATGTGATGGGCAGACAGAGCCGCCAGTTGAGTGTCGCTGCCCCAATGCAGCACAGCACTTCTTATAACCTCTCCAAGACGAGGAGAGCAATATCAAGATGGTATTAGCTAACCCGAAAGCCATAGCAATGATTCGAGGGGACTGGCGGGCATACAGCAGTGCTTCAACGTGTCATGTCTGTGAAAAGCCACGTGTAGTTGCAGGCAACTGGACTCTGTCCGCGACCACTGACACATCACCGGAAATACAGGGGTGCCGCACAGAACGCCTACAACCTGAAGCTACGGCTAAGCTACGAACTGCTCATGTGTAAGGGTGTTTACTCATATGAACACATGGACTCCTGGCTAAGCTTTGATGAGCCTCTGCTCACCACACAGGAGGCCTTCCACAGCAAACTTTCGGACACGTACATCAGCGATGTGTATTATGCAGATGCGCAAAAGTTCTGGAAGGTCTTCAACTGCACAACCGTGGGGAATTACCACGACCTCTACAACTGCAATGATCTCCCACTGCTGGCAGATGTCTTCGAGACATCCCGGAAGAACTGCCTTCGGCAGTATGGCCTAGACCTTGCGCATTATTACACCAGCCCTGGTCTCTCATGCGATGCTCTCCTCAAGAAAACAGGCACAGAACTTGAACTGTTGACAGACTCCGACCAGCAATCCATCTAGAAGGGGATTCGAGAGGGTATCTCGATGGTCCCAAAGCGTCACGATCGGGCTAACAACCCCAGGGTGGGAGGCTATAACCCAAAGAAGCTTAACAGTCACATCCTCTACCTGGAAGCCTACAACCTTTACGGCTGGGCTACCAACAGATCTCTTCCGGTGGGTGGAAAGCAGCGATCAACTAGTAAAAACCATCGCGGAGCATCCGGCAGACAACCTAGAGGGTTATATCGTGGAAGCGGATTTGGAAAACCTAGAAGAGCGGCATAAGGCGCACAGCTCTTACACGCTTCCTCCGGAGCGGATGTTGGCTCCCAAAAAGTGAACATCGGAGCACCAGCACAATCTCCTCGGCGTTGGGGTGGCGCCTACTGAAGTTGAAAAGCTGGTCCCTAAGCTCCGCAGTAAGGAGGTTAGGGACCAGCCCTATGTGCTCCACTACCGCAACTTGCAACTTTACCGGTTTCTGGGTATGCACCTGAAAAAGAATCATCGTGCTCTCCGCTTGCGGGAAAGCCCCTGGATGGAGCCCGAGCTCCAGAAAAAGGCGACGAGGTGGCACCACACGAAGTTCCTCGACCACAAACCCCCGGGCCATCCGATGGTATATCAAGGTAATACAGCACAGGCTCATTGGGTTTAGTTACCGAGCGTCCGAGCCGATACACACCTATAGACCACACTGGATCAGTCGCCCGATGACGATCACCCTTCAGCTCGCCCGGCTAATACAGATAGCGAACGCCAACCCCAGAAGCGAGCTTTTTCTCATGAAGGCCAATAGGACGGCCTGGAATAGTGGAGGAGGGCTTTTGTTCCAGCGTTTTTGCCATGATGGCCTCAGAAGGCCGCTTGCCATTGAGTCGGGTCATTTCTCCGTTCAAAGCCCCCACAACTGCAGGTAAGCGAGCCTCGAATTCAGGAGAACGCCCAGAAGGGAGCCAAATCTCCTGAGCATACTGCTGACCGAACAACCGCTTAACCAGGGTACGATTGAATCGCTCAACAATCCCCTGGTGGTCATGGATGTACTCTCGTCCGCGCTTGATGGTCACACTGTGTTTTGCCAGAAGCTGGTTCACTACATCCATGAACTCACGCGCAGGGTCGACCTGCAGCAGTTTAGGCCATCTCAGACGCCCCCGCTTATAGATACGGCCCAGAGCATCAGAGACCCGTTGGGATCCTTTTGTGGTTAGGGGCTCAGCTGCTGTGAATCGGCTGGCGACATCAACCACTGCGAGGGCATACTTATAGGTGCACTTGGCCACCATGTTTTTGACAGTGTCAAAGGGCAGAAAGAGCAGGTGAGCTTGGTGGACCTCTTTTGGCACGTCAACATCAAACTTTGGCCGTGGAATATGTCGTTGGGCTGGTAGAAAAATCTGCCAGATGGCCTGCTTCTTCAACTAATCCCGAGTTGTGCTTTCAGAGACCTTCGCAGCAGAAGCTAGTTTCTTGATGGCGGCAATGCCTCTCCAGTAGCTCTTGGGGCTATAGTATATCTTTGATAGACGAATAGACAACTGATGATATCATTTTCTCGGAGAGAGTCTTCAAAAGAGTCTCTATCTTTATAATGGAAGATGGCGACCCAACGCGTCTGCTCGCGTAGATCCTTCAGGACCGAGTTATATTTCTGGGTGAGCACCCAGACGATTTGCTGCGCGTGCGGGCCTGAGAAGGCCAGCTCAGAGAGCATGTTTTTCTTTTTAGTCAGCGCCTTTGTGGTCGAACAGTCGTCAGTAATGTACAGGGTTAACTTGCCTTGGAACAGCTGGTAAAAGGCACGGAGGTAGTCATGGGGCCTTTCACCTGGGTCTACAACGAAGACGTCTGGTCGCTCCACACCCGGGGACACTCTTGATACAACCAATTGCACCGTATAATGGGACACAGGACAGCAATGTGTGGAAACAAGGCGCGATAGGGACCCTCCAGGGGGTTGAGAGTGAAAAGGGTTTTCCCACACCCCGTCATTCCGCAGATAATCGCCCAGTTGGGGCACCTGGGCCAGAGGTTACTAGAAGGGGTGTGTAACGTATCGGCCATCCTCGATGTTGAGCTAAGCGTTTATGATCACGTAAAGGTAGATGTTCAAACTGCCCGCAGTCTCTGCTGTTTTCGTGATCTGAATAATCGTCCCCTCACTGGCGTTCTCAACGTGCCGCCCATCGTCCGTAGAGCGGCACAGGGCGAACTTAGTGGTTAAGAAGTCGCAAAGGGAGAGGTACGCTAGCGCTAGGTCTTTTGCAACAATGGCCACCTCGGGACGGCGCTTGCAGCCGGCTGCAAAGAACTTCTCTCGATTGTCACCTCCACCTTGGTCATTTTGGGATTGTAGAAAGCCTCGGTGTTCCGCTGGAAGGGCGCAGCTGGGTGCTCGAACAGCATCAAGATGCCTTTCATACTGCGGGCGGGTAC
The DNA here is from genome assembly GCA_016165875.1 of Acanthopleura granulata. NCBI lineage: Eukaryota > Metazoa > Mollusca > Polyplacophora > Chitonida > Chitonidae > Acanthopleura > Acanthopleura granulata. The sequence continues at coordinate 15,820,754 of JABBOT010000080.1, read as the reverse complement.
GTTGAGGTTCGTGTTCCACAGGGTATCACTCTTGTTACAGGTGATTTTGCGGTGCCGGAGCACGAGGTCGTACAGTATTGCCAGGCGGCCGGCGTAATGGTTACGGATGGTCCGGGAGAGCTCCGGCTGGGAGCCGCCAATAAATTTCTGATGACGTCCCAGCGAGTTTCCGACACTGACAGTTTTGGCATTCTGAGCAAATCTAGGTATCACAAACAGACATTCAGCCTATGCCAATCGTTAAACACAATAGACGTTCCAGGTCAGCAATCTAAGAAAGTGTATGAAGTAAGAAATTAGGGCGGAGTAGTGTGAATGCTAACTATCCCACGGATACCAACTGTCCATAAATACACCAACTCTTCCACCAATACCAACTCTGAAACCAACTCTCCCACAGATGCTAACTATCCCACAGATACCAACTATTTCACAGACACCAACTGCCTCACATATACCAATTATCCCTTAAGATACCAACTCTCACAGACACCAACTATTCCAAAGATTCTATCTCTTATGATACCAACTCTCCCATAGGTACCAACTGCCTCACAGATACCGACTCCCCGACAGATGCTAATTATCCCACAGATGCCAACTATCCCACAGATGCCAAATATCTCTTAAGATACCAACTCTCCCATAGATACCAGCTGCCTCAGAGACACCGACTCCACATAGATGTTAACTATCCAACAGATGTCAACTCTTCCACAGATGCTAGCTACCCCACAGATACCAACTACTCCATGGATACCAGCTATCCCACTGATAACACCTCTTCCATAATCACCTATCCCACAAATACCCAACTATCCCACTTATATTAATTACCATAGAGATACTTCACTATCCCATGGATACCAACTCTCCCACTGATATCAGCTCTCCCACAGAAACCAGCTATCTCTTACATACCAGCTATCCATAGATAACAATTAGCCCAAAGATACCAACCACTCCATAAATATAAAATTACCCCACAGATAACAGTTATCCCATGGATACCAATTTCCCCACAGATATTAACTATCCCCAAAATGCCAACCAGCCCACAGATACCAACTACCCTACATTTTCCCATGGATACCAATTATCCCAAAGAAACCAGGTACCCAACAAGTACAAACAATCTCAAAGACACCAACGATCGCAAAGATACCAACTACTCCATAAATATAACAATTGTCCCACAGGTTATCCCAAAGACACCGATTTTCCAACAGATATAAACTATGCTATAAATGCCAAATAACCCACAGATACCATCTCCCTACTAATTATTCCCAAAATACCAACTCTTTATGGTTTCTAGTCTCTCACAGATACCAAATCTTCAAGATACCAGCTATCCCCCACATATTCTCAGCTTTCCCACACATACCATCTATCCCACAGATATATGTACCAACAACTCACAAATGACAACGATATAAAAAATGACACAGATACCAACTGGATTATAGATATCAACTATGTCAAATACCAATTATTCCACGGATACAGCTACTAGCTGACATATGCCAGCTGTCCTATTCTTACACATATAAACGTATTCCACAGTTAGCAGGTATCCGAAGGGTAGTTTCTTTGGCCTGTTATCTTTTAACCTGACTGGGAGAGCAGAAGTAGTCAAGGGTCTGAAATGACCTATATCCATAGAGCACGGCGGTTTGCCCACAATATATTGGGTGAAATACTGCCGATGTAGCGTAAAACCACAGACATCCTTTCGTTCACCCCATTGTGTGGTAGTCCTACGTATCTCTAGCTCTAAGTTTACCTGACTGAAATACTGCCGACGTGGTGTATACCATACTCCCTAGCTTCGTTTCCCCAGTAGTCTTAAATCCGTGAACCAAATATCGCTAGGATATGGATGAAATACTGCGAATATGGCAGCAAACCCGATCGTTTGTAAAACCCTGCTGGCTATGTTTCCACTTTAGTGAAAGCTGTAAGCTGAAAAGAATGAAACAGAGCTCACATGTTCTGGTCCAAGCAAAGTATTTTAATACTATTTTTGAAAATGGAAGTCGGGAGGCTCCGTGGCTCAGTCGATTAGCGCGCTAACACAGTGCAATGACCGAAACCTCCCACCAATGCGGTCACTGTGAGTTCAAGCCCAGCTCATACTGGCTTCCTCTCCGGCCGTACGTGGGAAGGTCTGCCAGCAACCTGCGGATGGTCGTGGGCTTTCCTCCCACAATAATGCTGGTCGCCGTCATATAAGTGAAATATTCTTGAGTACGGCGTAAAACACCAATCAAACAAATAAATAAATATACATAAAAAATGGTACTATATACATATATATATATATATATACATTCTAAGGATTTCTCGTCGTCATGTAACTGAAAAATTAAGTACAATGTAAAACCCAAATATTCATACATGTATACTTATGAAGAATTTTTTTCTACGTTTAATTCCGTTACAGATATAATTTGTGATTGACATGACCATCGGTTTTCTGAACACAGGATGGTTCATAGAAAAGGTAAAGCGTCAGACAGGGATTTCGAAAAACATAAATCATATTTCCTTATATACGAAACACGTTATATTTGTGTAAGCAAAAGAACTATCCCAGAAATGTTTTCGGTTGAGGAGGGGGACAAAAGGTGAATGAAGGATCTGAAGTCATACGTGTAAACGAAGGATACTCAGACACAGTATACCACACATACAGTTACTGGTAAAATGATGCTTTCCACGTCTGAAAACGAAAACGTAAATTTTGACAATTATAACTGATATTTCATTGAGCTGAACAGCAAGGTGGGTTTCATTTTCGATACCTGCTTGTCCATCTGTTCCTGTTTATGTCCTG